>CAKAJE020000615.1:0-118293 GCA_916610135.2 Macropis europaea | reverse complement strand
AATTCTTATATTAACCAAAATATAAAATGATCTAATCGGGTCTCTGATTGCCCTATCATAGAAGATTAATAGTGCATTTCACTCGCCATACCGAGCGCTTTAAGATGCCGCATAGCCCAATACGCTATCTGAAATAGGAGCGACGTAAATTGAACAAATGTGATAGAATTTCACTGAATTCTTATATTAACCAAAATATAAAATGATCTAATCGGGTCTTTGATTGCCCTATCATAGAAGATTAATAGTGCATTTTACTCGCCATTCCGAGCGCGTTAAGATGCCGCATAGCCCAATACGCTATCTGAAATAGGAGCGACGTAAATTGAACAAATGTGATAGAATTTCGCTGAATTCTTAAATTAACTATAATATAAAATGATCTAATCGGGTCACTGATTGCCCTACCCTAGAAGTTGAATAGTGCATTTCACTCGTAATTTCAGGCGCTTTGAGATGCCGCTTAGCCCAATACGCTATCTGAAATATGAGCGACACGAATTGAACAAATGTGATAGAATTTCCCTGAAATCTTGTATTAAACAAAATATAAAATGATCTAATCGCGTCTCTGATTGCCCTATCATACAAGTTTAATAGTGCATTTTACTCGCCACTCCACGCGCTTTAGGATGCCGCCTAGCCCAGTACGCTATCCGAAATAGGAGCGACGTAAATTGAACAAATGTGATAGAATTTTGCTGAATTCTTAAATTAACCATCATATAAAATGATCTAATCGGGTATCTGTTTGCCTTATCCTAGAAGTTTAATAGTGCATTATACTCGCCATTTCATGCGCTTCGAGATGCCGCTTAGCTCAATACGCTATCTGAAATAGGAGCGACGAAAGTTGAACAAATGTGATAGAATTTCGCTGAATTATCTTATTAACCAGAATGTGAAATGATCTAATCTGGTCTCTGTTCGCCCTACCATAGAAGTCTTATAGTGCATTTCACTCGCCATTTCATGCGCTTTGAGATGCCGCATAGCCCAATACGCTATCTGAACTATGAGCGACACGAATTGAACAAATGTGATAGAATTTCCCTGAAATCTTGTATTAAACAAAATATAAAATGATCAAATCGCGTCTCTGATTGCCCTATCATACAAGTTTAATAGTGCATTTTACTCGCCATTTCGAGCGCTTTAAGATGCCGCATAGCCCAATACGCTATCTGAAATAGGAGCGACGTAAACTGAACAAATGTGATAGAATTTCACTGAATTCTTATATTAACCAAAATATAAAATGATCTAATCGGGTCTCTGATTGCCCTATCATAGAAGATTAATAGTGCATTTTACTCGCCATTCCGAGCGCGTTAAGATGCCGCATAGCCCAATACGCTATCTGAAATAGGAGCGACGTAAATTGAACAAATGTGATAGAATTTCCGTGAATTCTTATATTAACCTTAATGTAAAATGATCTAATCGGGTCTCTGTTCGCCTTACCATAGAAGTCTAATAGTGCATTTCACTCGCCATTTCATGCGCTTTGAGATGCCGCTTAGCCCAATACGCTATCTGAAATAGGAGCGACGTCAGTTGAACAAATGTGATAGAATTTCGCTGAATTCTTTTATTAACCATAATGTAAAATGATCTGATCGGGTCTCTGTTCGCCCTAGCCTAGAAGTTTAATAGTGCATTTTATTCGCCATTTCATGCGCTTTGAGATGCCGCTTAGCCGAATACGCTATCTGAAATAGGAGCGACGTAAATTGAACAAATGTGATAGAATTTCCCTGAAATCATATAGTAATCAAAATATAAAATGATCTAATGGGGTCTCTGATTGCCGTATCATAAAAGATTAGTAGTGCATTTCACTCGCCATTTCATGCGCTTTGAGATCCCGCTTAGCCCAGTACGCTATCTGAAATTGGAACGACGTAAATTGAACAAATGTGATAGAATTTCGCTGAATTCTTAAATTAACCATAATATAAAATGATCTAATCGTGTCTCTGATTGCCCTATCATAGAAGTTTAATAGTGCATTTTACTCGCCATTCCGCGCCCTTTAAGATGCCGCCTAGCCCAGTACGCTATCTGAAATAGGAGCGACGTAACTTGAACAAATGGGATAGAATCACGCTGCATTCTTATATTAACCGTAATATAAAATGATCTAATCGGGTCTCTGTTTGCCTTCTCCTAGAAGTATAATAGTGCATTATACTCGCCATTTCATGCGCTTTTAGATGCCGCTTAGCCCAGGACGCTACCTGAAATAGGAACGACGTAAATTGAACAAATGTGAGAGAATTTTGCTGAATTCTTAAATTAACCATAATATAAAATGATCTAATCGGGTCCCTGTTTGCCCTACCCTAGAAGTTTAATAGTGCATTTCACTCGTCATTTCATGCGCTTTATGATGCCGCCTAGCCCAGTAGGCTATCTGAAATAGGAGCGACCTAAATTGAACGTATGTGATAGAATTTCGCTGAATTCTTAAATTAACTATAATATAAAATGATCTAATCGCGTCACTGATTGCCCTACGCTAGAAGTTTAATAGTGCATTTTAGTCGCCATTTCATGCGCCTTAAGATGCCGCATAGCCCAATACGCTATCTGAAATAGGAGCGACGTAAATTGAACAAATGTGATAGAATTTCACTGAATTCATATATTAACCAAAATATAAAATGATCTAATCGGGTCTCTGATTGCCCTATCATAGAAGATTAATAGTGCATTTCACTCGCCATACCGAGCGCTTTAAGATGCCGCATAGCCCAATACGCTATCTGAAATAGGAGCGACGTAAATTGAACAAATGTGATAGAATTTCACTGAATTCTTATATTAACCAAAATATAAAATGATCTAATCGGGTCTTTGATTGCCCTATCATAGAAGATTAATAGTGCATTTTACTCGCCATTCCGAGCGCGTTAAGATGCCGCATAGCCCAATACGCTATCTGAAATAGGAGCGACGTAAATTGAACAAATGTGATAGAATTTCGCTGAATTCTTAAATTAACTATAATATAAAATGATCTAATCGGGTCACTGATTGCCCTACCCTAGAAGTTGAATAGTGCATTTCACTCGTAATTTCAGGCGCTTTGAGATGCCGCTTAGCCCAATACGCTATCTGAAATATGAGCGACACGAATTGAACAAATGTGATAGAATTTCCCTGAAATCTTGTATTAAACAAAATATAAAATGATCTAATCGCGTCTCTGATTGCCCTATCATACAAGTTTAATAGTGCATTTTACTCGCCACTCCACGCGCTTTAGGATGCCGCCTAGCCCAGTACGCTATCCGAAATAGGAGCGACGTAAATTGAACAAATGTGATAGAATTTTGCTGAATTCTTAAATTAACCATCATATAAAATGATCTAATCGGGTATCTGTTTGCCTTATCCTAGAAGTTTAATAGTGCATTATACTCGCCATTTCATGCGCTTCGAGATGCCGCTTAGCTCAATACGCTATCTGAAATAGGAGCGACGAAAGTTGAACAAATGTGATAGAATTTCGCTGAATTATCTTATTAACCAGAATGTAAAATGATCTAATCTGGTCTCTGTTCGCCCTACCATAGAAGTCTTATAGTGCATTTCACTCGCCATTTCATGCGCTTTGAGATGCCGCTTAGCCCAATACGCTATCTGAAATAGGAGCGACCTAAATTGTACGAATGTGCTAGAATTTTGCTGAATTCTTAAATTAACCATAATATAAAATGATCTAATCGGGTGTCTGCTTGCCCTACCCTAGAAGTTTAATAGTGCATTTTACTCGTCATTTCATGCGCTTTGAGATGCCGCTTTGCCCAATACGCTATCTGAAATAGGAGCGACGTAAATTGAACAAATGTGATAGAATTTCACTGAATTCTTATATTAACCAAAATATAAAATGATCTAATCGGGTCTCTGATTGCCCTAGCATAGAAGTTTAATAGTGCATTTTACTCGCCATTCCGAGCGCGTTAAGATGCCGCATAACCCAATACGCCATCTGAAATAGGAGCGACGTAAATTGAACAAATGTGATAGAATTTCGCTGAATTCTTAAACTAACTATAATATAAAATGATCTAATCGGGTCACTGATTGCCCTACCCTAGAAGTTTAATAGTGCATTTTGCTTGCTATTTCATGCGCTTTGAGATGCCGCTTAGCACAATACGCTATCTGAAATATGAGCGACGTAAATTGAACAAATGTGATAGAATTTCGCTGAATTCTTATATTAAGAAAAATATAAAATGATCTAATCGGGTCTCTGTTTGCCTTATCCTAGAAGTTTAGTATTGCATTTTACTCGCCATTTCATGCGCTTTGAGATGCCGCTTAGCCCAATACGCTATCTGAAATAGGAGCGACGTAAATTGAACAAATGTGATAGAATTGTGCTGAATTCTTAAATTAACCATCACATAAAATGATCTAATCGGGTCTCTGTTTGCCCTACCCTAGAAGTTTAATAGTGCATTTTACTCGTCATTTCATGCGCTTTGAGATGCCGCTTTGCCCAATACGCTATCTGAATTAGGAGCGACGTAAATTGAACAAATGTGATAGAATTGTGCTGAATTCTTAAATTAACCATCACATAAAATGATCTAATCGGGTCTGTGTTTGCCCTACCCTAGAAGTTTAATAGTGCATTTTACTCGCCCTTCCACGCGCTTTAAGATGCTGCCTAGCCCAGTAGGCTATCTGAAATAGGAGCGACGTAAGATGAACAAATGTGATATAATTACGCTGAATTCTTATATTAACCGTAATATAAAATGAACTAATCGGGTCTCCGTTTGCCTTATCCTAGAAGTTTAATAGCGCATTTTACTCGCCATTTCATGCGCTTTGAGAGGCCGCTTAGCCCAATACGCTACCTGAAATAGGAGCGACGTAAATTCAACAAATGTGATAGAATTTCGCTGAATTCATAAATTAACCATAATATAAAATGAACTAATCGGGTCTCTGTTTGCCTTATCCTAGAAGTTTAATAGCGCATTTTACTCGCCATTTCATGCGCTTTGAGAGGCCGCTTAGCCCAATACGCTACCTGAAATAGGAGCGACGTAAACTGAACAAATGTGATAGAATTTCGCAGAATTCTTATGTTAACCAAAATATAAAATGATCTAATCTGGTCTCTGTTCGCCATAGCCTAGAAGTTTAATAGTGCATTTTGTTCGCCATTTCATGCGCTTTGTGATGCCGCTTACCCCAATACGCTATCTGAAATAGGAGCGACGTAAATTGGACAAATGTGATGGAATTTCCCTGAAATCTTATATTAAACAAAACATAAAATGATCTACTCGGGTCTCTGATTGCCCTATCATAGAAGATTAGTAGTGCATTTTACTCGCCATTCCACGCGCTTTAAGATACCGCCTAGCCCAGTACGCTATCTGAAATAGGAGCGACGTAAGCTGAACAAATGTGATAGAATTTCCGTGACTTCTTATATTAACCTTAATGTAAAATCATCTAATCGGGTCTCTGTTCGCCCTAGCCTAGAAGTTTAATAGTGCATTTCACTCGCCACTTCATGCGCTTTGAGATGCCGCTAAGCACAATAAGTTATCTGTAATAGGAGCGACGTAAATTGAACAAATGTGATAGAATTTTGCTGAATTCTTAAATTAACCATAATATAAAATGGTCTAATCGGGTCTCTGTTTGCCCTACCCTAGAAGTGTAACAGTGCATTTCACTCGTCATTTCATGCGCTTTGAGATGCCGCTAAGCCCAATAAGCTATATGTAATAGGAGCGACGTAAACTGAACAAATGTGATAGAATTTCGTTGAATTCTTATATTAACCAAAATATAAAATGATCTAATCGGGTCTCTGATTGCCCTATCATAGAAGTTTAATAGTGCATTTTACTCGCCATTCCACGCGCTTTAAGATGCCGCATGGCCCAGCACGCTATCTGAAACAGGAGCGACGTAAATTGAACAAATGTGATAGAATTTTGCTGACTTCTTAAATTAACCATAATATAAAATGATCTAATCGGGTCTCTGTTTACCCTACCCTAGAAGTTTAATAGTGCATTTTGTTCGCCATTTCATGCGCTTTGTGATGCCGCTTAGCTCAATACGCTATCTGTAATAGGAGCGACGTAAATTGAACAAAGGTGATAGAATTTCCCTGAAATCTTATATTAAACAAAATATAAAATGATCTAATCGGGTCTCTGATTGCTCTATCATAGAAGTTTAGTAGTGCATTTTACTCGACCTTCCACGCGCTTTAAGATGCCGCCTAGCCCAGTACGCTATCTGAAATAGGAGCGACGTAAGATGAACAAATGTGATAGAATTACGCTGAATTCTTATATTAACCGTAATATGAAATGATCTAATCGGGTCTCCGTTTGCCTTATCCTAAAAGTTTAATAGCGCATTTTACTCGCCATTTCATGCGCTTTGAGAGGCCGCTTAGCCCAATACGCTATCTGAAATAGGAGCGACGTAAATTGAACAAATGTGATAGAATTTCGCTGAATTCTTAAATTAACCATAATATAAAATGATCTCATCGGGTCTCTGTTTGCCCTACCCTAGAAGTTTAATAGTGCATTTTATTCGCCATTTTATGCGCTTTGAGATGCCGCTTAGCCGAATACGCTATCTGAAATAGGAGCGACGTAAATTGAACAGATGTGATAGAATCTCCCTGAAATCATATATTAACCATAATATAAAATGATCTAATCGGGTCTCTGTTTGCCCTACCGTAGAAGTTTAATAGTGCATTTTACTCGCCATTGCATGTGCTTTGAGATGCCGCTTAGCCCAGGACGCTATCAGAAATAGGAACGACGTAAATTGAACAAATGTGAGAGAATTTTGCTGAATTCTTAAATTAACCATAATATAAAATGATCTAGTCGGGTCCCTGTTTGCCCTACCCTAGAAGTTTGATAGTGCATTTCACTCGTCATTTCAGGCGCTTTGAGATGCCGCTTAGCCCAATACGCTATCTGAAATAGGAGCGACGTAAATTGAACAAATGTGATAGAATTTCGCTGAATTCATATATTAACCAAAATATAAAATGATCTGATCTGGTCTCTGTTCGCCATAGCCTAGAAGTTTAATAGTGCATTTTGTTCGCCATTTCATGCGCTTTGTGATGCCGCTTAGCCCAATACGCTATCTGAAATCGGAGCGACGTAAATTGGACAAATGTGATAGAATTTCGCTGAATTCTTAAATTAACCATACTATAAAATGATCTCATCGGGTCTCTGTTTGGCCTACCCTAGAAGTTTAACAGTGCATTTTACTCGCCATTTCATGCGCTTTCAGATGCCGCATAGCCCAATACGCTGTCTGAAATAGGAGCGACGTAAATTGAACAAATGTGATAGAATTTCCGTGAGTCCTTATATTAACCTGAATGTAAAATGATCTAATCGGGTCTCTGTTCGCCCTACCATAGAAGTCTTATAGTGCATTTCACTCGCCATTTCATGCGCTTTGAGATGCCGCTTAGCCCAATACGCTATCTGAAATAGGAGCGACCTAAATTGAACGAATGTGATAGAATTTCGCTCAATTCTTAAATTAACCATAATATAAAATGATCTAATCGGGTCTCTGTTTACCCTACCCTAGAAGTTTAATAGTGCATTTTACTCGTCACTTCATGCGCCTTCAGATGCCGCTTAGCCCAATAAGCTATCTGAAATAGGAGCGACGTAAATTGAACAAATGTGATAAAATTTCGCAGAATCCTTATGTTAACCAAAATATAAAATGATCTAATCTGGTCTCTGTTCGCCCTAGCCTAGAAGTTTAATAGTGCATTTTGTTCGCCATTTCATGCGCTTTGTGATGCCGCTTAGCCCAATACGCTATCTGTAATAGGAGCGACGTAAATTGAACAAATGTGATAGAATTTCCCTGAAATCTTATATTAAACAAAATATAAAATGATCTAATCGGGTCTCTGATTGCTCTATCATAGAAGTTTAGTAGTGCATTTTACTCGACCTTCCACGCGCTTTAAGATGCCGCCTAGCCCAGTACGCTATCTGAAATAGGAGCGACGTAAATTGAACAAATGTGATAGAATTTCGCTGAATTCTTAAATTAACCATAATATAAAATGATCTCATCGGGTCTCTGTTTGCCCTACCCTAGAAGTTTAATAGTGCATTTTACTCGCCATTTCATGCGCTTTGAGATGCCGCATAGCCCAATACGCTGTCTGAAATAGGAGCGACGTAAATTGAACAAATGTGATAGAATTTCCGTGAATCCTTATATTAACCTTAATGTAAAATGATGTAATCGTGTCTCTGTTCGCCCTCCCATAGAAATTTAATAGTGCATTTTACTCGCCATTTCATGCGCTTTGAGATGCCGCATAGCCCAATACGATATCTGAAATAGGACCGACGTAAATTGAACAAATGTGATAGAATTTCCGTGAATCCTTGTATTAACCTTAATGTAAAATGATCTAATCGGGTCTCTGATTGCCCTATCATAGAAGTGTAATAGTGCATTTTACTCGCCATTCCACGTGCTTTAAGATGCCGCCTAGCCCAGTACGCTATCTGAAATAGGAGCGACGTAACTTGAACAAATGTGATAGATTCACGCAGCATTCTTATATTAACCGTAATATAAAATGATCTAATCGGGTCTCTGTTTGCCTTATCCTAGAACTATAATAGTGCATTATACTCGCAATTTCATGCGCTTTTAGATGCCGCTTAGCCCAGGACGCTATCTGAAATAGGAGCGACGTAAATTGAACAAATGTGATAGAATTTCGCTGAATTCTTAAATTAACCATAATATAAAATGATCTAATCGGGTCTCTGTTCGCCCTACCATAGAAGTCTTATAGTGCATTTCACTCGTCATTTCATGCGCTTTGAGATGCCGCTAAGCCCAATAAGCTATCTGTAATAGAAGCGACGTAAATTGAACAAATGTGATAGAATTTCGTTGAATTCTTATATTAACCTTAATGTAAAATGATCTAATCGGGTCTCTGTTTACCTTATCCTAGAAGTTTAATAGTGCATTATACTCGTCATTTCATGCGGATTGAGATGCCGCTAAGCCCAATAAGCTATCTGAAATAGGAGCGACGTAAATTGAACAAATGTGATAGAATTTCGCAGAATTCTTATATTAACCAAAATATAAAATGATCTAATCGCGTCTCTGTTCGCCCTAGCCTAGTTGTTTAATAGTGCATTTATTCGCCATTTTATGCGCTTTGAGATGCCGCATAGCCTAATACGCTATCTGAAATAGGAGCGACGTAAATTGAACAGATGTGATAGAATCTCCCTGAAATCTTATATTAACCATAATATAAAATGATCTAATCGGGTCTCTGTTCGCCCTAGCCTAGAAGTTTAATAGTGCATTTTATTCGCCATTTCATGCGCTTTTAGATGCCGCTTAGCCTAGGACGCTATCTGAAATAGGAACGACGTAAATTGAACAAATGTGATAGAATTTCACTGAATTCTTAAATTAACCATAATATAAAATGATCTAATGGGTCTGTGTTTGCCCTTCCATAGAAGTCTAATTGTGCATTTCAGTCGCCATTTCATGCGCTTCGAGATGCCGCTTAGCCCAATACGCTCTATGAAATAGGAGCGACGTAAGTTGAACAAATGTGATAGAATTTCGCTGAATTCTTTTATTAACCATAATGTAAAATGATCTGATCGGGTCTCTGTTCGCAATAGCCTAGAAGTTTAATAGTGCACTTTATTCGCCATTTCATGCGCTTTGAGATGCCGCTTAGCCGAATACGCTATCTGAAATAGGAGCGACGTAAATTGAACAAATGTGATAGAATTTCCGTGAATCCTTGTATTAACATTAATGTAAAATGATCTAATCGGGTCTCTGTTCGCCCTACCATAGAAGTCTAATGGTGCATTTCACTCGCCATTTCATGCGCTTTGCGATGCCGCTTAGCCCAATACGCTATCTGAAATAGGAGCGACGTAAGTTGAACAAATGTGATAGAATTTCGCTGAATTCTTTTATTAACCATAATGTAAAATGATCTGCTCGGGTCTCTGTTCGCCCTAACCTAGAAGTTTAATAGTGCATTTCACTCGTCATTTCATGCGCTTTGAGATGCCGCTGAGCCCAATAAGCTATTTGTAATAGGAGCGACGCAAATTGAACAAATGTGATAGAATTTCGCTGAATTCTTATATTAACCAAAATATAAAATGATCTAATCGGATCTCTGATTGCCCTATCATAGAATTTTAATAGTGCATTCTACTCGCCATTCCACCCGCTTTAAGATGCCGCCTAGCCCAGTAGGCTATCTGAAATAGGAGCGACGGAAATTGAACAAATGTGAAAGAATTACGCCGCATTCTTATATTAACCGTAATATAAAATGATCTAATCGGGTCTCTGTTTGCCTTATCCTAGAAGTTTAATAGTGCATTTTACTGGCCATTTCATGCACTTTGAGATGCCGCTTAGCCCAATACGCTATCTGAAATAGGAGCGACGTAAATTGAACAAATGTGATAGAATTTTGCAGAATTCTTAAATTAACCACAATATAAAATGATCTAATCGGGTTTCTGTTTGCCCTACCCTAGTAGTTTAATTGTGCATTTTACTCGCCATTTCATGCGCTTTTCGATGCCGCTTATCCCAATACGCTATCTGAAATAGGAGCGACGTACGTTGAACAAATGTGATAGAATTTCGCTGAATTCTTTTAAGAACCATAATGTAAAATGATCTAATCGGGTCTCTGTTCGCCCTAGCCTAGAAGTTTAATAGCGCATTTTATTCGCCATTTCATGCGCCTTGAGATGCCGCTTAGCCCAATACGCTATCTGAAATAGGAGCGACGAAAATTGAACAAATGTGATAGAATTTCCCTGAAATCTTATATTAAACAAAATATACAATGACCTAATCGGGTCTCTGATTGCCCTATCATAGAAGTTTAGCAGTGCATTTTACTCGCCATTCCACGCGCTTTAAGATGCCGCCTAGCCCAGTACGCTATCTAAATTAGGAGCGACGTAAGTTGAACAAATGTGATAGAATTTCGCTGAATTCTTAAATTAACTATAATATAAAATGATCTAATCGGGTCACTGATTGCCCTACCCTAGAAGTTTAATAGTGCATTTTACTCGCCATTTCATGCGCTTTGAGATGCCGCTTAGCCGAATACGCTATCTGAAATAGGAGCGACGCAAATTAAACAAATGTGATACTATTTCCCTGAAATCTTATATTAAACAAAATATAAAATGATCTAATCGGGTCTCTGCTTGCCCCACCCGAGAAGTTTAATAGTGCATTTTAGTCGCCATTTCATGCGCTTTGAGATGCCGCTTCGCCCAATACGCTATCTGAAATAGGAGCGACGTAAATTAAACAAATGTGATAGAGTTTCCCTGAAATCTTATATTAAACAAAATATAAAATGATCTAATCGGGTCTCTGATTGCCCTATCATAGAAGTTTAGCAGTGCATTTTACTCGCCATTCCGCGCGCATTAAGATGCCGCCTAGCCCAGTACGCTATCTAAATTAGGAGCGACGTAAGTTGAACAAATGTGATAGAATTTCGCTCAATTCTTAAATTAACCATAACATAAAATGATCTAATCGGGTCTCTGTTTGCCCTACCCTAGAAGTTTAATAGTGCATTTTACTCGCCATTTCTTGCGCTTTGAGATGACGCTTAACCCAATACGCTATGTGTAATAGGAGCGACGTAAGTTGAACAAATGTGACAGAATTACGCTGCATTCTTATATTCACCTTAATGTAAAATGATCTAATCGGGTCTCTGTTCGCCCTAGCCTAGAAGTTTAATAGTGCATTTTATTCGCCACTTCATGCGCTTTGAGATGCCGCTTAGCCGAATACGCTATCTGAAATAGGAGCGACGCAAATTAAACAAATGTGATACTATTTCCCTGAAATCTTATATTAAACAAAATATAAAATGATCTAATCGGGTCTCTATTTGCCCTATCATAGAAGTTTAGTAATGCATTTTACACGCCATTCCACGCGCTTTAAGATGCCGCCTAGGCCAGTACGCTATCTGAAATAGGAGCGACGTAACTTGAACAAATGTGATAGAATCACGCTGCATTCTTATATTAACCGTAATATAAAATGATCTAATCGGGTCTCTGTTCGCCCTAGCCTAGAAGTTTAATAGTGCATTTTATTCGCCATTTCATGCGCTTTTAGATGCCGCTTAGCCTAGGACGCTATCTGAAATAGGAACGACGTAAATTGAACAAATGTGATAGAATTTCACTGAATTCTTAAATTAACCATAATATAAAATGATCTAATAGGGTCTCTGTTTGCCCTACCGTAGAAGTTTAATAGTGCATTTTACTCGCCATTGCATGTGCTTTGACATGCCGCTTAGCCCAATAAGCTATCTGAAATAGGAGCGACGTAAATTGAACAAATGTGATAGAATTTCCCTGAAATCTTATATTAAACAAAATATAAAATGAGCTAATCGGGTCTCTGATTGCCCTATCATAACAGTTGAGCAGTGCATTTTACTCGCCATTCCACGCGCTTTAAGATGGCGCCTAGCCCAGTACGCTATCTGAAATAGGAGCGACGTAAGTTGAACAAATGTGATAGAATTTCGCTGAATTCTTTTATTAACCATAATGTAAAATGATCTAATCGGGTCTCTGTTCGCCCTAGCCTAGAACTTTAATAGTGCATTTTATTCGCCACTTCATGCGCTTTGAGATGCCGCTTTGCCCAATACGCTATCTGAAAAAGGAGCGACGTAAATTGAACAAATGTGATAGAATTTCACTGAATTCTTATATTAACCAAAATATAAAATGATCTAATCGTGTCTCTGTTCGCCCTACCATAGAAGTCTAATGGTGCATTTCACTCGCCATTTCATGCGCTTTGAGATGCCGCTTAGCCCAATACGCTATCTGAAATAGGAGCGACGTAAGTTGAACAAATGTGATAGAATTTCGCTGAATTCTTATATTAACCAAAGTATATAATGATCTAATCTGGTCTCTGATTGCCCTATCATAGAAGGTTAATAGTGCATTTTACTCGCCATTCCACGCGCTTTAAGATGCCGCCTAGCTCAGTACGGTGTCTGAAATAGAAGCGACGTAACTTGAACAAGTCTGATAGAATCTCGCTGAATACTTATATTAACATTAATGTAAAATGATCTAATCGGGTCTCTGTTCGCCCTAGCCTAGAAGTTTAATAGCGCATTTTATTCGCCATTTCATGCGCCTTGAGACGCCGCTTAGCCCAATACGCTATCTGAAATAGGAGCGACGTAAATTGAACAAATGTGATAGAATTTCCCTGAAATCTTATATTAAACAAAATATAAAACGATCTAATCGGGTCTCTGATTGCCCTATCATAGAAGTATAGCAGTGCATTTTACTCGCCATTCCACGCGCTTTAAGATGCCGCCTAGCCCAGTACGCTATCTAAATTAGGAGCGACGTAAGTTGAACAAATGTGATAGAATTACACTGAATTCTTATATTAACCGTAATATAAAATAATCTAATCGGTTCTCTGTTTGCCTTATCCTAGAAGTTTAGTATTGCATTTTACTCGCCATTTCATGCGCTTTGAGATACCGCTTAGCCCAATACGCTATCTGAAATAGGAGCGACGTTAATTGAGCAAATGTGATAGAATTTTGCTGAATTCTTAAATTAACCATAATATAAAATGATCTAATCGCGTCACTGTTTGCCCTACCGTAGAAGTTTAATAGTGCATTTCACTCGTCATTCCATGCGCTTTGAGATGCCGCTAAGCCCAATAAGCTATCTGTAATAGGAGCGACGTAAATTTTACAAATGTGATAGAATTTCGTTGAATTCTTATATTAACCAATATATAAAATGATCTAATCGGGTCTCTGATTGCCCTATCATAGAAGTTTAATAGTGCACTTTACTCGCCATTCCACGCGCTTTAAGATGCCGCCTAGCCCAGTACGCTATCTGAAATAGGAACGACGTAAGTTGAACGAATGTGATAGAATTACACTGAATTCTTATATTAACCGTAATATAAAATGATCTAATCGGGTCTCTGTTTGCCTTATCCTAGAAGTATAATAGTGCATTATACTCGCCATTTCATGCGCTTTTAGATGCCGCTTAGCCCAGGACGCTATCTGAAATAGGAACGACGTAAATTGAACAAATGTGATAGAATTTTGCTGAATTCTTAAATTAACCATAATATAAAATGACCTAATCGGGTCTCTGTTTGCCCTACCCTAGAAGTTTAATAGTGCATTTCACTCGTCATTTCATTCGCTTTGAGATGCCGCTTAGCCCAATACGCTATCTGAAATAGGAGCGACGTAAGTTGAACAAATGTGATAGAATTTCGCTGAATTCTTATATTAACCAAAATATATAATGATCTAATCTGGTCTCTGATTGCCCTATCATAGAAGGTTAATAGTGCATTTTACTCGCCATTCCACGCGCTTTAAGATGCCGCCTAGCTCAGTACGGTGTCTGAAATAGAAGCGACGTAACTTGAACAAGTGTGATAGAATCTCGCTGAATACTTATATTAACATTAATGTAAAATGATCTAATCGGGTCTCTGTTCGCCCTAGCCTAGAAGTTTAATAGCGCATTTTATTCGCCATTTCATGCGCCTTGAGATGCCGCTTAGCCCAATACGCTATCTGAAATAGGAGCGACGTAAATTGAACAAATGTGATAGAATTTCCCTGAAATCTTATATTAAACAAAATATAAAACGATCTAATCGGGTCTCTGATTGCCCTATCATAGAAGTATAGCAGTGCATTTTACTCGCCATTCCACGCGCTTTAAGATGCCGCCTAGCCCAGTACGCTATCTAAATTAGGAGCGACGTAAGTTGAACAAATGTGATAGAATTACACTGAATTCTTATATTAACCGTAATATAAAATAATCTAATCGGTTCTCTGTTTGCCTTATCCTAGAAATTTAGTATTGCATTTTACTCGCCATTTCATGCGCTTTGAGATACCGCTTAGCCCAATACGCTATCTGAAATAGGAGCGACGTTAATTGAGCAAATGTGATAGAATTTTGCTGAATTCTTAAATTAACCATAATATAAAATGATCTAATCGCGTCACTGTTTGCCCTACCGTAGAAGTTTAATAGTGCATTTCACTCGTCATTCCATGCGCTTTGAGATGCCGCTAAGCCCAATAAGCTATCTGTAATAGGAGCGACGTAAATTTTACAAATGTGATAGAATTTCGTTGAATTCTTATATTAACCAATATATAAAATGATCTAATCGGGTCTCTGATTGCCCTATCATAGAAGTTTAATAGTGCACTTTACTCGCCATTCCACGCGCTTTAAGATGCCGCCTAGCCCAGTACGCTATCTGAAATAGGAACGACGTAAGTTGAACGAATGTGATAGAATTACACTGAATTCTTATATTAACCGTAATATAAAATGATCTAATCGGGTCTCTGTTTGCCTTATCCTAGAAGTATAATAGTGCATTATACTCGCCATTTCATGCGCTTTTAGATGCCGCTTAGCCCAGGACGCTATCTGAAATAGGAACGACGTAAATTGAACAAATGTGATAGAATTTTGCTGAATTCTTAAATTAACCATAATATAAAATGATCTAATCGGGTCTCTGTTTGCCCTACCCTAGAAGTTTAATAGTGCATTTCACTCGTCATTTCATTCGCTTTGAGATGCCGCTTAGCCCAATACGCTATCTGAAATAGGAGCGACGTAAGTTGAACAAATGTGATAGAATTTCGCTGAATTCTTATATTAACCAAAGTATAAAATGATCTAATCTGGTCTCTGATTGCCCTATCATAGAAGGTTAATAGTGCATTTTACTCGCCATTCCACGCGCTTTAAGATGCCGCCTAGCTCAGTACGGTGTCTGAAATAGAAGCGACGTAACTTGAACAAGTGTGATAGAATCTCGCTGAATACTTATATTAACATTAATGTAAAATGATCTAATCGGGTCTCTGTTCGCCCTAGCCTAGAAGTTTAATAGCGCATTTTATTCGCCATTTCATGCGCCTTGAGATGCCGCTTAGCCCAATACGCTATCTGAAATAGGAGCGACGTAAATTGAACAAATGTGATAGAATTTCCCTGAAATCTTATATTAAACAAAATATAAAACGATCTAATCGGGTCTCTGATTGCCCTATCATAGAAGTATAGCAGTGCATTTTACTCGCCATTCCACGCGCTTTAAGATGCCGCCTAGCCCAGTACGCTATCTAAATTAGGAGCGACGTAAGTTGAACAAATGTGATAGAATTACACTGAATTCTTATATTAACCGTAATATAAAATAATCTAATCGGTTCTCTGTTTGCCTTATCCTAGAAGTTTAGTATTGCATTTTACTCGCCATTTCATGCGCTTTGAGATACCGCTTAGCCCAATACGCTATCTGAAATAGGAGCGACGTTAATTGAGCAAATGTGATAGAATTTTGCTGAATTCTTAAATTAACCATAATATAAAATGATCTAATCGCGTCACTGTTTGCCCTACCCTAGAAGTTTAATAGTGCATTTCACTCGTCATTCCATGCGCTTTGAGATGCCGCTAAGCCCAATAAGCTATCTGTAATAGGAGCGACGTAAATTTTACAAATGTGATAGAATTTCGTTGAATTCTTATATTAACCAATATATAAAATGATCTAATCGGGTCTCTGATTGCCCTATCATAGAAGTTTAATAGTGCACTTTACTCGCCATTCCACGCACTTTAAGATGCCGCCTAGCCCAGTACGCTATCTGAAATAGGAACGACGTAAGTTGAACGAATGTGATAGAATTACACTGAATTCTTATATTAACCGTAATATAAAATGATCTAATCGGGTCTCTGTTTGCCTTATCCTAGAAGTATAATAGTGCATTATACTCGCCATTTCATGCGCTTTTAGATGCCGCTTAGCCCAGGACGCTATCTGAAATAGGAACGACGTAAATTGAACAAATGTGATAGAATTTTGCTGAATTCTTAAATTAACCATAATATAAAATGACCTAATCGGGTCTCTGTTTGCCCTACCCTAGAAGTTTAATAGTGCATTTCACTCGTCATTTCATGCGCTTTGAGATGCCGCTTAGCCCAATACGCTATCTGAAATAGGAGCGACGTAAGTTGAACAAATGTGATAGAATTTCGCTGAATTCTTATATTAACCAAAGTATATAATGATCTAATCTGGTCTCTGATTGCCCTATCATAGAAGGTTAATAGTGCATTTTACTCGCCATTCCACGCGCTTAAAGATGCCGCCTAGCTCAGTACGCTGTCTGAAATAGAAGCGACGTAACTTGAACAAGTGTGATAGAATCTCGCTGAATACTTATATTAACATTAATGTAAAATGATCTAATCGGGTCTCTGTTCGCCCTAGCCTAGAAGTTTAATAGCGCATTTTATTCGCCATTTCATGCGCCTTGAGATGCCGCTTAGCCCAATACGCTATCTGAAATAGGAGCGACGTAAATTGAACAAATGTGATAGAATTTCCCTGAAATCTTATATTAAACAAAATATAAAACGATCTAATCGGGTCTCTGATTGCCCTATCATAGAAGTATAGCAGTGCATTTTACTCGCCATTCCACGCGCTTTAAGATGCTGCCTAGCCCAGTACGCTATCTAAATTAGGAGCGACGTAAGTTGAACAAATGTGATAGAATTACACTGAATTCTTATATTAACCGTAATATAAAATAATCTAATCGGTTCTCTGGTTGCCTTATCCTAGAAGTTTAGTATTGCATTTTACTCGCCATTTCATGCGCTTTGAGATACCGCTTAGCCCAATACGATATCTGAAATAGGAGCGACGTAAATTGAGCAAATGTGATAGAATTTTGCTGAATTCTTAAATTAACCATAATATAAAATGATCTAATCGCGTCACTGTTTGCCCTACCCTAGAAGTTTAATAGTGCATTTCACTCGTCATTCCATGCGCTTTGAGATGCCGCTAAGCCCAATAAGCTATCTGTAATAGGAGCGACGTAAATTTTACAAATGTGATAGAATTTCGTTGAATTCTTATATTAACCAATATATAAAATGATCTAATCGGGTCTCTGATTGCCCTATCATAGAAGTTTAATAGTGCACTTTACTCGCCATTCCACGCGCTTTAAGATGCCGCCTAGCCCAGTACGCTATCTGAAATAGGAACGACGTAAGTTGAACGAATGTGATAGAATTACACTGAATTCTTATATTAACCGTAATATAAAATGATCTAATCGGGTCTCTGTTTGCCTTATCCTAGAAGTATAATAGTGCATTATACTCGCCATTTCATGCGCTTTTAGATGCCGCTTAGCCCAGGACGCTATCTGAAATAGGAACGACGTAAATTGAACAAATGTGATAGAATTTTGCTGAATTCTTAAATTAACCATAATATAAAATGACCTAATCGGGTCTCTGTTTGCCCTACCCTAGAAGTTTAATAGTGCATTTCACTCGACATTTCATGCGCTTTGAGATGCCGCTTAGCCCAATACGCTATCTGAAATAGGAGCGACGTAAGTTGAACAAATGTGATAGAATTTCGCTGAATTCTTATATTAACCAAAGTATATAATGATCTAATCTGGTCTCTGATTGCCCTATCATAGAAGGTTAATAGTGCATTTTACTCGCCATTCCACGCGCTTTAAGATGCCGCCTAGCTCAGTACGCTGTCTGAAATAGAAGCGACGTAACTTGAACAAGTGTGATAGAATCTCGCTGAATACTTATATTAACATTAATGTAAAATGATCTAATCGGGTCTCTGTTCGCCCTAGCCTAGAAGTTTAATAGCGCATTTTATTCGCCATTTCATGCGCCTTGAGATGCCGCTTAGCCCAATACGCTATCTGAAATAGGAGCGACGTAAATTGAACAAATGTGATAGAATTTCCCTGAAATCTTATATTAAACAAAATATAAAACGATCTAATCGGGTCTCTGATTGCCCTATCATAGAAGTATAGCAGTGCATTTTACTCGCCATTCCACGCGCTTTAAGATGCTGCCTAGCCCAGTACGCTATCTAAATTAGGAGCGACGTAAGTTGAACAAATGTGATAGAATTACACTGAATTCTTATATTAACCGTAATATAAAATAATCTAATCGGTTCTCTGGTTGCCTTATCCTAGAAGTTTAGTATTGCATTTTACTCGCCATTTCATGCGCTTTGAGATACCGCTTAGCCCAATACGCTATCTGAAATAGGAGCGACGTTAATTGAGCAAATGTGATAGAATTTTGCTGAATTCTTAAATTAACCATAATATAAAATGATCTAATCGCGTCACTGTTTGCCCTACCCTAGAAGTTTAATAGTGCATTTCACTCGTCATTCCATGCGCTTTGAGATGCTGCTAAGCCCAATAAGCTATCTGTAATAGGAGCGACGTAAATTTTACAAATGTGATAGAATTTCGTTGAATTCTTATATTAACCAATATATAAAATGATCTAATCGGGTCTCCGATTGCCCTATCATAGAAGTTTAATAGTGCACTTTACTCGCCATTCCACGCGCTTTAAGATGCCGCCTAGCCCAGTACGCTATCTGAAATAGGAACGACGTAAGTTGAACAAATGTGATAGAATTACGCTGAATTCTTATATTAACCGTAATATAAAATGATCTAATCGGGTCTCTGTTTGCCTTATCCTAGAAGTATAATAGTGCATTATACTCGCCATTTCATGCGCTTTTAGATGCCGCTTAGCCCAGGACGCTATCTGAAATAGGAACGACGTAAATTGAACAAATGTGATAGAATTTCGTTGAATTCTTATATTAACCAAAATATAAAATGATCTAATCGGGTCTCTGATTGCCCTACCCTAGAAGTTTAATAGTGCATTTTACTCACCATTCCACGCGCTTTAAGATGCCGCCTAGCCCAGTACGCTATCTGAAATAGGAGCGACGTAAATTGAACAAATGTGATAAAATTTTGCTGACATCTTAAATTAACCATAATATAAAATGATCTCATCGGTTCTCTGTTTGCCCTACCCTAGAAGTTTAATAGTGCATTTTACTCGCCATTTTATAGGCCTTCAGATGCCGCTTAGCCCAATAAGCTATCTGAAATAGGAGCGACGTAAATTGAACAAATGTGATAGAATTTCCTTGAAATCTTATATTAAACAAAATATAAAATGATCTAATCGGGTCTCTGATTGCCCTATCATAGAAGTTTAACAGTGCATTTCACTCGTCATTTCATGCGCATTGACATGCCGCTTATCCCAATAAGCTATCTGAAATAGGAGCGACGTAAATTGAACAAATGTGATAGAATTTCCCTGAAATATTATATTAAACAAAATATAAAATGAGCTAATCGGGTCTCTGATTGCCCTATCATAACAGTTGAGCAGTGCATTTTACTCGCCATTCCACGCGCTTTAAGATGGCGCCTAGCCCAGTACGCTATCTGAAATAGGAGCGACGTAAGTTGAACAAATGTGATAGAATTTCGCTGAATTCTTTTATTAACCATAATGTAAAATGATCTAATCGGGTCTCTGTTCGCCCTAGCCTAGAACTTTAATAGAGCATTTTATTCGCCATTTCATACGCTTTGAGATGCCGCTTTGCCCAATACGCTATCTGAAAAAGGAGCGACGTAAATTGAACAAATGTTATAGAATTTCACTGAATTCTTATATTAACCAAAATATAAAATGATCTAATCGTGTCTCTGTTCGCCCTACCATAGAAGTCTAATGGTGCATTTCACTCGCCATATCATGCGCTTTGAGATGCCGCTTAGCCCAATACGCTATCTGAAATAGGAGCGACGTAAGTTGAACAAATGTGATAGAATTTCGCTGAATTCTTAAATTAACCATAATATAAAATGACCTAATCGGGTCTCTGTTTGCCCTACCCTAGAAGTTTAATAGTGCATTTCACTCGTCATTTCATGCGCTTTGAGATGCCGCTAAGCCCGATAAGCTATCTGTAATAGAAGCGACGTAAATTGAACGAATGT
Source organism: Macropis europaea (assembly GCA_916610135.2). NCBI lineage: Eukaryota > Metazoa > Arthropoda > Insecta > Hymenoptera > Melittidae > Macropis > Macropis europaea. The sequence continues at coordinate 97,190 of CAKAJE020000615.1, read as the reverse complement.
GATAGAATTTCGTTGAATTCTTATATTAACCAAAATATAAAATGATCTAATCGGGTCTCTGATTGCCCTACCCTAGAAGTTTAATAGTGCATTTTACTCACCATTCCACGCGCTTTAAGATGCCGCCTAGCCCAGTACGCTATCTGAAATAGGAGCGACGTAAATTGAACAAATGTGATAAAATTTTGCTGACATCTTAAATTAACCATAATATAAAATGATCTCATCTTGTCTCTGTTTGCCCTACCCTAGAAGTTTAATAGTGCATTTTACTCGCCATTTTATGCGCCTTCAGATGCCGCTTAGCCCAATAAGCTATCTGAAATAGGAGCGACGTAAATTGAACAAATGTGATAGAATTTCCCTGAAATCTTATATTAAACAAAATATAAAATGAGCTAATCGGGTCTCTGATTGCCCTATCATAACAGTTGAGCAGTGCATTTTACTCGCCATTCCACGCGCTTTAAGATGGCGCCTAGCCCAGTACGCTATCTGAAATAGGAGCGACGTAAGTTGAACAAATGTGATAGAATTTCGCTGAATTCTTATATTAACCGTAATATAAAATAATCTAATCGGGTCTCTGTTTGCCTTATCCTAGAAGTTTAGTATTGCATTTTACTCGCCATTTCATGCGCTTTGAGATACCGCTTAGCCCAATACGCTATCTGAAATAGGAGCGACGTTAATTGAGCAAATGTGATAGAATTTTGCTGAATTCTTAAATTAACCATAATATAAAATGATCTAATCGCGTGACTGTTTGCCCTACCCTAGAAGTTTAATAGTGCATTTCACTCGTCATTCCATGCGCTTTGAGATGCCGCTAAGCCCAATAAGCTATCTGTAATAGGAGCGACGTAAATTTTACAAATGTGATAGAATTTCGTTGAATTCTTATATTAACCAATATATAAAATGATCTAATCGGGTCTCCGATTGCCCTATCATAGAAGTTTAATAGTGCACTTTACTCGCCATTCCACGCGCTTTAAGATGCCGCCTAGCCCAGTACGCTATCTGAAATAGGAACGACGTAAGTTGAACAAATGTGATAGAATTACGCTGAATTCTTATATTAACCGTAATATAAAATGATCTAATCGGGTCTCTGTTTGCCTTATCCTAGAAGTATAATAGTGCATTATACTCGCCATTTTATGCGCTTTTAGATGCCGCTTAGCCCAGGACGCTATCTGAAATAGGAACGACGTAAATTGAACAAATGTGATAGAATTTCGTTGAATTCTTATATTAACCAAAATATAAAATGATCTAATCGGGTCTCTGATTGCCCTACCCTAGAAGTTTAATAGTGCATTTTACTCACCATTCCACGCGCTTTAAGATGCCGCCTAGCCCAGTACGCTATCTGAAATAGGAGCGACGTAAATTGAACAAATGTGATAGAATTTCCTTGAAATCTTATATTAAACAAAATATAAAATGATCTAATCGGGTCTCTGATTGCCCTATCATAGAAGTTTAACAGTGCATTTCACTCGTCATTTCATGCGCATTGACATGCCGCTTAGCCCAATAAGCTATCTGAAATAGGAGCGACGTAAATTGAACAAATGTGATAGAATTTCGCTGAATTCTTTTATTAACCATAATGTAAAATGATCTAATCGGGTCTCCGTTCGCCCTAGCCTAGAACTTTAATAGTGCATTTTATTCGCCATTTCATACGCTTTGAGATGCCGCTTTGCCCAATACGCTATCTGAAAAAGGAGCGACGTAAATTGAACAAATGTGATAGAATTTCACTGAATTCTTATATTAACCAAAATATAAAATGATCTAATCGTGTCTCTGTTCGCCCTACCATAGAAGTCTAATGGGGCATTTCACTCGCCATTTCATGCGCTTTGAGATGCCGCTTAGCCCAATACGCTATCTGAAATAGGAGCGACGTAAGTTGAACAAATGTGATAGAATTTCGCTGAATTCTTATATTAACCAATATATAAAATGATCTAATCGGGTCTCTGATTGCCCTATCATAGAAGTTTAATAGTGCACTTTACTCGCCATTCCACGCGCTTTAAGATGCCGCCTAGCCCAGTACGCTATCTGAAATAGGAACGACGTAAGTTGAACGAATGTGATAGAATTACACTGAATTCTTATATTAACCGTAATATAAAATGATCTAATCGGGTCTCTGTTTGCCTTATTCTAGAAGTATAATAGTGCATTATACTCGCCATATCATGCGCTTTTAGATGCCGCTTAGCCCAGGACGCTATCTGAAATAGGAACGACGTAAATTGAACAAATGTGATAGAATTTTGCTGAATTCTTAAATTAACCATAATATAAAATGACCTAATCGGGTCTCTGTTTGCCCTACCCTAGAAGTTTAATAGTGCATTTCACTCGTCATTTCATTCGCTTTGAGATGCCGCTTAGCCCAATACGCTATCTGAAATAGGAGCGACGTAAGTGGAACAAATGTGATAGAATTTCGCTGAATTCTTATATTAACCAAAGTATATAATGATCTAATCTGGTCTCTGATTGCCCTATCATAGAAGGTTAATAGTGCATTTTACTCGCCATTCCACGCGCTTTAAGATGCCGCCTAGCTCAGTACGGTGTCTGAAATAGAAGCGACGTAACTTGAACAAGTGTGATAGAATCTCGCTGAATACTTATATTAACATTAATGTAAAATGATCTAATCGGGTCTCTGTTCGCCCTAGCCTAGAAGTTTAATAGCGCATTTTATTCGCCATTTCATGCGCCTTGAGATGCCGCTTAGCCCAATACGCTATCTGAAATAGGAGCGACGTAAATTGAACAAATGTGATAGAATTTCCCTGAAATCTTATATTAAACAAAATATAAAACGATCTAATCGGGTCTCTGATTGCCCTATAATAGAAGTATAGCAGTGCATTTTACTCGCCATTCCACGCGCTTTAAGATGCCGCCTAGCCCAGTACGCTATCTAAATTAGGAGCGACGTAAGTTGAACAAATGTGATAGAATTACACTGAATTCTTATATTAACCGTAATATAAAATAATCTAATCGGTTCTCTGTTTGCCTTATCCTAGAAGTTTAGTATTGCATTTTACTCGCCATTTCATGCGCTTTGAGATACCGCTTAGCCCAATACGCTATCTGAAATAGGAGCGACGTTAATTGAGCAAATGTGATAGAATTTTGCTGAATTCTTAAATTAACCATAATATAAAATGATCTAATCGCGTCACTGTTTGCCCTACCCTAGAAGTTTAATAGTGCATTTCACTCGTCATTCCATGCGCTTTGAGATGCCGCTAAGCCCAATAAGCTATCTGTAATAGGAGCGACGTAAATTTTACAAATGTGATAGAATTTCGTTGAATTCTTATATTAACCAATATATAAAATGATCTAATCGGGTCTCTGATTGCCCTATCATAGAAGTTTAATAGTGCACTTTACTCGCCATTCCACGCGCTTTAAGATGCCGCCTAGCCCAGTACGCTATCTGAAATAGGAACGACGTAAGTTGAACGAATGTGATAGAATTACACTGAATTCTTATATTAACCGTAATATAAAATGATCTAATCGGGTCTCTGTTTGCCTTATCCTAGAAGTATAATAGTGCATTATACTCGCCATTTCATGCGCTTTTAGATGCCGCTTAGCCCAGGACGCTATCTGAAATAGGAACGACGTAAATTGAACAAATGTGATAGAATTTTGCTGAATTCTTAAATTAACCATAATATAAAATGACCTAATCGGGTCACTGTTTGCCCTACCCTAGAAGTTTAATAGTGCATTTCACTCGTCATTTCATGCGCTTTGAGATGCCGCTTAGCCCAATACGCTATCTGAAATAGGAGCGACGTAAGTTGAACAAATGTGATAGAATTTCGCTGAATTCTTATATTAACCAAAGTATATAATGATCTAATCTGGTCTCTGATTGCCCTATCATAGAAGGTTAATAGTGCATTTTACTCGCCATTCCACGCGCTTAAAGATGCCGCCTAGCTCAGTACGCTGTCTGAAATAGAAGCGACGTAACTTGAACAAGTGTGATAGAATCTCGCTGAATACTTATATTAACATTAATGTAAAATGATCTAATCGGGTCTCTGTTCGCCCTAGCCTAGAAGTTTAATAGCGCATTTTATTCGCCATTTCATGCGCCTTGAGATGCCGCTTAGCCCAATACGCTATCTGAAATAGGAGCGACGTAAATTGAACAAATGTGATAGAATTTCCCTGAAATCTTATATTAAACAAAATATAAAACGATCTAATCGGGTCTCTGATTGCCCTATCATAGAAGTATAGCAGTGCATTTTACTCGCCATTCCACGCGCTTTAAGATGCTGTCTAGCCCAGTACGCTATCTAAATTAGGAGCGACGTAAGTTGAACAAATGTGATAGAATTACACTGAATTCTTATATTAACCGTAATATAAAATAATCTAATCGGTTCTCTGGTTGCCTTATCCTAGAAGTTTAGTATTGCATTTTACTCGCCATTTCATGCGCTTTGAGATACCGCTTAGCCCAATACGCTATCTGAAATAGGAGCGACGTTAATTGAGCAAATGTGATAGAATTTTGCTGAATTCTTAAATTAACCATAATATAAAATGATCTAATCGCGTCACTGTTTGCCCTACCCTAGAAGTTTAATAGTGCATTTCACTCGTCATTCCATGCGCTTTGAGATGCCGCTAAGCCCAATAAGCTATCTGTAATAGGAGCGACGTAAATTTTACAAATGTGATAGAATTTCGTTGAATTCTTATATTAACCAATATATAAAATGATCTAATCGGGTCTCTGATTGCCCTATCATAGAAGTTTAATAGTGCACTTTACTCGCCATTCCACGCGCTTTAAGATGCCGCCTAGCCCAGTACGCTATCTGAAATAGGAACGACGTAAGTTGAACGAATGTGATAGAATTACACTGAATTCTTATATTAACCGTAATATAAAATGATCTAATCGGGTCTCTGTTTGCCTTATCCTAGAAGTATAATAGTGCATTATACTCGCCATTTCATGCGCTTTTAGATGCCGCTTAGCCCAGGACGCTATCTGAAATAGGAACGACGTAAATTGAACAAATGTGATAGAATTTTGCTGAATTCTTAAATTAACCATAATATAAAATGACCTAATCGGGTCTCTGTTTGCCCTACCCTAGAAGTTTAATAGTGCATTTCACTCGACATTTCATGCGCTTTGAGATGCCGCTTAGCCCAATACGCTATCTGAAATAGGAGCGACGTAAGTTGAACAAATGTGATAGAATTTCGCTGAATTCTTATATTAACCAAAGTATATAATGATCTAATCTGGTCTCTGATTGCCCTATCATAGAAGGTTAATAGTGCATTTTACTCGCCATTCCACGCGCTTTAAGATGCCGCCTAGCTCAGTACGCTGTCTGAAATAGAAGCGACGTAACTTGAACAAGTGTGATAGAATCTCGCTGAATACTTATATTAACATTAATGTAAAATGATCTAATCGGGTCTCTGTTCGCCCTAGCCTAGAAGTTTAATAGCGCATTTTATTCGCCATTTCATGCGCCTTGAGATGCCGCTTAGCCCAATACGCTATCTGAAATAGGAGCGACGTAAATTGAACAAATGTGATAGAATTTCCCCGAAATCTTATATTAAACAAAATATAAAATGAGCTAATCGGGTCTCTGATTGCCCTATCATAACAGTTGAGCAGTGCATTTTACTCGCCATTCCACGCGCTTTAAGATGGCGCCTAGCCCAGTACGCTATCTGAAATAGGAGCGACGTAAGTTGAACAAATGTGATAGAATTTCGCTGAATTCTTTTATTAACCATAATGTAAAATGATCTAATCGGGTCTCTGTTCGCTCTAGCCTAGAACTTTAATAGTGCATTTTATTCGCCATTTCATACGCTTTGAGATGCCGCTTTGCCCAATACGCTATCTGAAAAAGGAGCGACGTAAATTGAACAAATGTGATAGAATTTCACTGAATTCTTATATTAACCAAAATATAAAATGATCTAATCGTGTCTCTGTTCGCCCTACCCTAGAAGTTTAATAGTGCATTTCACTCGTCATTTCATGCGCTTTGAGATGCCGCTAAGCCCGATAAGCTATCTGTAATAGAAGCGACGTAAATTGAACGAATGTGATAGAATTTCGTTGAATTCTTATATTAACCAAAATATAAAATGATCTAATCGGGTCTCTGATTGCCCTACCCTAGAAGTTTAATAGTGCATTTTACTCACCATTCCACGCGCTTTAAGATGCCGCCTAGCCCAGTACGCTATCTGAAATAGGAGCGACGTAAATTGAACAAATGTGATAAAATTTTGCTGACATCTTAAATTAACCATAATATAAAATGATCTCATCTTGTCTCTGTTTGCCCTACCCTAGAAGTTTAATAGTGCATTTTACTCGCCATTTTATGCGCCTTCAGATGCCGCTTAGCCCAATAAGCTATCTGAAATAGGAGCGACGTAAATTGAACAAATGTGATAGAATTTCCCTGAAATCTTATATTAAACAAAATATAAAATGAGCTAATCGGGTCTCTGATTGCCCTATCATAACAGTTGAGCAGTGCATTTTACTCGCCATTTCACGCGCTTTAAGATGGCGCCTAGCCCAGTACGCTATCTGAAATAGGAGCGACGTAAGTTGAACAAATGTGATAGAATTTCGCTGAATTCTTTTATTAACCATAATGTAAAATGATCTAATCGGGTCTCTGTTCGCTCTAGCCTAGAACTTTAATAGTGCATTTTATTCGCCATTTCATACGCTTTGAGATGCCGCTTTGCCCAATACGCTATCTGAAAAAGGAGCGACGTAAATTGAACAAATGTGATAGAATTTCACTGAATTCTTATATTAACCAAAATATAAAATGATCTAATCGTGTCTCTGTTCGCCCTACCATAGAAGTCTAATGGTGCATTTCACTCGCCATTTCATGCGCTTTGAGATGCCGCTTAGCCCAATACGCTATCTGAAATAGGAGCGACGTAAGTTGAACAAATGTGATAGAATTTCGCTGAATTCTTATATTAACCAAAGTATATAATGATCTAATCTGGTCTCTGATTGCCCTATCATAGAAGGTTAATAGTGCATTTTACTCGCCATTCCACGCGCTTTAAGATGCCGCCTAGCTCAGTACGCTGTCTGAAATAGAAGCGACGTAACTTGAACAAGTGTGATAGAATCTCGCTGAATACTTATATTAACATTAATGTAAAATGATCTAATCGGGTCTCTGTTCGCCCTAGCCTAGAAGTTTAATAGCGCATTTTATTCGCCATTTCATGCGCCTTGAGATGCCGCTTAGCCCAATACGCTATCTGAAATAGGAGCGACGTAAATTGAACAAATGTGATAGAATTTCCCTGAAATCTTATATTAAACAAAATATAAAACGATCTAATCGGGTCTCTGATTGCCCTATCATAGAAGTATAGCAGTGCATTTTACTCGCCATTCCACGCGCTTTAAGATGCCGCCTAGCCCAGTACGCTATCTAAATTAGGAGCGACGTAAGTTGAACAAATGTGATAGAATTACACTGAATTCTTATATTAACCGTAATATAAAATAATCTAATCGGGTCTCTGTTTGCCTTATCCTAGAAGTTTAGTATTGCATTTTACTCGCCATTTCATGCGCTTTGAGATACCGCTTAGCCCAATACGCTATCTGAAATAGGAGCGACGTTAATTGAGCAAATGTGATAGAATTTTGCTGAATTCTTATATTAACCATAATATAAAATGATCTAATCGCGTGACTGTTTGCCCTACCCTAGAAGTTTAATAGTGCATTTCACTCGTCATTCCATGCGCTTTGAGATGCCGCTAAGCCCAATAAGCTATCTGTAATAGGAGCGACGTGAATTTTACAAATGTGATAGAATTTCGTTGAATTCTTATATTAACCAATATATAAAATGATCTAATCGGGTCTCCGATTGCCCTATCATAGAAGTTTAATAGTGCACTTTACTCGCCATTCCACGCGCTTTAAGATGCCGCCTAGCCCAGTACGCTATCTGAAATAGGAACGACGTAAGTTGAACAAATGTGATAGAATTACGCTGAATTCTTATATTAACCGTAATATAAAATGATCTAATCGGGTCTCTGTTTGCCTTATCCTAGAAGTATAATAGTGCATTATACTCGCCATTTCATGCGCTTTTAGATGCCGCTTAGCCCAGGACGCTATCTGAAATAGGAACGACGTAAATTGAACAAATGTGATAGAATTTCGTTGAATTCTTATATTAACCAAAATATAAAATGATCTAATCGGGTCTCTGATTGCCCTACCCTAGAAGTTTAATAGTGCATTTTACTCACCATTCCACGCGCTTTAAGATGCCGCCTAGCCCAGTACGCTATCTGAAATATGAGCGACGTAAATTGAACAAATGTGATAGAATTTCCTTGAAATCTTATATTAAACAAAATATAAAATGATCTAATCGGGTCTCTGATTGCCCTATCATAGAAGTTTAACAGTGCATTTCACTCGTCATTTCATGCGCATTGACATGCCGCTTAGCCCAATAAGCTATCTGAAATAGGAGCGACGTAAATTGAACAAATGTGATAGAATTTCGCTGAATTCTTTTATTAACCATAATGTAAAATGATCTAATCGGGTCTCTGTTCGCCCTAGCCTAGAACTTTAATAGTGCATTTTATTCGCCATTTCATACGCTTTGAGATGCCGCTTTGCCCAATACGCTATCTGAAAAAGGAGCGACGTAAATTGAACAAATGTGATAGAATTTCACTGAATTCTTATATTAACCAAAATATAAAATGATCTAATCGTGTCTCTGTTCGCCCTACCATAGAAGTCTAATGGGGCATTTCACTCGCCATTTCATGCGCTTTGAGATGCCGCTTAGCCCAATACGCTATCTGAAATAGGAGCGACGTAAGTTGAACAAATGTGATAGAATTTCGCTGAATTCTTATATTAACCAAAGTATATAATGATCTAATCTGGTCTCTGATTGCCCTATCATAGAAGGTTAATAGTGCATTTTACTCGCCATTCCACGCGCTTTAAGATGCCGCCTAGCTCAGTACGCTGTCTGAAATAGAAGCGACGTAACTTGAACAAGTGTGACAGAATCTCGCTGAATACTTATATTAACATTAATGTAAAATGATCTAATCGGGTCTCTGTTCGCCCTAGCCTAGAAGTTTAATAGCGCATTTTATTCGCCATTTCATGCGCCTTGAGATGCCGCTTAGCCCAATACGCTATCTGAAATAGGAGCGACGTAAATTGAACAAATGTGATAGAATTTCCCTGAAATCTTATATTAAACAAAATATAAAACGATCTAATCGGGTCTCTGATTGCCCTATCATAGAAGTATAGCAGTGCATTTTACTCGCCATTCCACGCGCTTTAAGATGCCGCCTAGCCCAGTACGCTATCTAAATTAGGAGCGACGTAAGTTGAACAAATGTGATAGAATTACACTGAATTCTTATATTAACCGTAATATAAAATAGTCTAATCGGGTCTCTGTTTGCCTTATCCTAGAAGTTTAGTATTGCATTTTACTCGCCATTTCATGCGCTTTGAGATACCGCTTAGCCCAATACGCTATCTGAAATAGGAGCGACGTTAATTGAGCAAATGTGATAGAATTTTGCTGAATTCTTAAATTAACCATAATATAAAATGATCTAATCGCGTGACTGTTTGCCCTACCCTAGAAGTTTAATAGTGCATTTCACTCGTCATTCCATGCGCTTTGAGATGCCGCTAAGCCCAATAAGCTATCTGTAATAGGAGCGACGTAAATTTTACAAATGTGATAGAATTTCGTTGAATTCTTATATTAACCAATATATAAAATGATCTAATCGGGTCTCTGATTGCCCTATCATAGAAGTTTAATAGTGCACTTTACTCGCCATTCCACGCGCTTTAAGATGCCGCCTAGCCCAGTACGCTATCTGAAATAGGAACGACGTAAGTTGAACAAATGTGATAGAATTACGCTGAATTCTTATATTAACCGTAATATAAAATGATCTAATCGGGTCTCTGTTTGCCTTATCCTAGAAGTATAATAGTGCATTATACTCGCCATTTCATGCGCTTTTAGATGCCGCTTAGCCCAGGACGCTATCTGAAATAGGAACGACGTAAATTGAACAAATGTGATAGAATTTTGCTGAATTCTTAAATTAACCATAATATAAAATGACCTAATCGGGTCTCTGTTTGCCCTACCCTAGAAGTTTAATAGTGCATTACACTCGTCATTTCATGCGCTTTGAGATGCCGCTAAGCCCGATAAGCTATCTGTAATAGAAGTGACGTAAATTGAACGAATGTGATAGAATTTCGTTGAATTCTTATATTAACCAAAATATAAAATGATCTAATCGGGTCTCTGATTGCCCTACCCTAGAAGTTTAATAGTGCATTTTACTCACCATTCCACGCGCTTTAAGATGCCGCCTAGCCCAGTACGCTATCTGAAATAGGAGCGACGTAAATTGAACAAATGTGATAAAATTTTGCTGACATCTTAAATTAACCATAATATAAAATGATCTCATCGGGTCTCTGTTTGCCCTACCCTAGAAGTTTAATAGTGCATTTTACTCGCCGTTTTATGCGCCTTCAGATGCCGCTTAGCCCAATAAGCTATCTGAAATAGGAGCGACGTAAATTGAACAAATGTGATAGAATTTCCTTGAAATCTTATATTAAACAAAATATAAAATGATCTAATCGGGTCTCTGATTGCCCTATCATAGAAGTTTAACAGTGCATTTCACTCGTCATTTCATGCGCATTGACATGCCGCTTAGCCCAATAAGCTATCTGAAATAGGAGCGACGTAAATTGAACAAATGTGATAGAATTTCCCTGAAATCTTATATTAAACAAAATATAAAATGAGCTAATCGGGTCTCTGATTGCCCTATCATAACAGTTGAGCAGTGCATTTTACTCGCCATTCCACGCGCTTTAAGGTGGCGCCTAGCCCAGTACGCTATCTGAAATAGGAGCGACGTAAGTTGAACAAATGTGATAGAATTTCGCTGAATTCTTTTATTAACCATAATGTAAAATGATCTAATCGGGTCTCTGTTCGCCCTAGCCTAGAAGTTTAATAGTGCATTGTACTCGCCATTTCATACGCTTTGAGATGCCGCTTAGCCGAATAAGCTATCTGAAATAGGAGCGACGTAAATTGAACTAATGTGATAGAATTTCGCTGAATTCTTATATTAACCATAATATAAAATGATCTAATCGGGTCTCTGTTTGCCCTAGCCTACAAGTTTAATAGTGCATTTTATTCGCCATTTCATGCGCTTTGGGATGCCGCTTAGCCTATTACGCTATCTGAAATAGGAGCGACGTAAGTTGAACAAATGTGATAGAATTTCGCTGAATTCTTACATTAACCAAATTATGAAATGATCTACTCGGGCCTCTGATTGCCCTATTATAGAAGTTTAATAGTGCATTTTATTCGCCATTTCATGCGCTTTGAGATGCCGCCCAGCCCAATACGCTATCTGAACTAGGAGCGACGTAAATTGAACAAATGTGATAGAATCTTGCTGAATTCTTAAATTAAACATAAAATAAAATGATCTAATCGCGTCTCCGTTTGCCCTATCCTAGAAGTTTAATAGTGCATTTTACTCGCCATTCCACGCGCTTTAATATGCCGCCTAGCCCAGTACGCTATCTGAAATAGGAGCGACGTAAATTGAACAAATGTGATAGAATTTCGCTGAATTCATATATTAAACAAAATATAAAATGATCTAATCCGGTCTTTGATTGCCCTATCATAGAAGGTTAATAGTGCATTGTACTCGCCATTTCATGCGCTTTGAGATGCCGCGTAGCCCAATACGCTATCTGAAATAGGAGCGACGTAAATTGAACAAATGTGATAGAATTTCGCTGAATTCTAAAATTAACCATAATATAAAATGATCTAGTCGGGTCTCTGTTTGCCCTACCCTAGAAGTTTAATAGTGAATTTTACTCGCCATTTCTTGCGCTTTGAGATGCCGCTTAGCCCAATACGCTATCTGAAATATGAGCGACGTAAATTGAACAAATGTGATAGAATTTCGCTGAATTCTCATAGTAACATTAATGTAAAATGATCTAATCGAGTCTCTGTTCGCCCTACCCTAGAAGTTTAATGGTGCATTTCACTCGCCACTTCATGCGCTTTGAGATGCCGCATAGCCTAATACGCTATCTGAAATAGGAGCGACGTAAATTGAACAAATGTGATAGAATTTCCGTGAAATCTTATATTAAACAAAATATAAAATGATCTAATCGGGTCTCTGACTGCTCTATCATAGAAGTTTAATAGTGCATTTTGCTCGCCATTTCATGCGCCTTCAGATGCCGCTTACCCCAATAAGCTATCGGATATAGGAGCGACGTAAATTGAACAAATGTGATAGAATTTCGCAGAATTCTTATGTTAACCAAAATATAAAATGATCTGATCTGGTCTCTGTTTGCCTTACCCTAGAAGTTTAATAGTGCATTTTACTCGCCATTTCATGCGCTCTGAGATGCCGCTTAGCCCAATACGCTATCTGAAATAGCAGCGACGTAAATTGAACAAATGTGATAGAATTTCCCTGAAATCTTATATTAAAAAAATATAAAATGATCTGATCGGGTCTCTGGTTGCCCTATCATAGAAATTTAGTGGTGCATTTTACTCGCCATTCCACGCGCTTCAAGATGCCGCCTAGCCCAGTACGCTATCTGAAATAGGAGCGACGTAAATTGAACAAATGTGATAGAATTTCGCTGAATTGTTTTATTAACCATAATGTAAAATGATCTAATCGGGTCTCTGTTCGCCGTAGCCTAGAAGTTTAATAGTGCGTTTTACTCGTCATTTCATGCGCTTTGAGATGCCGCTTAGCCCAATACGCTATCTGAAATAGGAGCGACGTAAATTGAACGAATGTGATAGTATTTCGCTGAATTCTTAAATTAACGATAATATAAAATGATCCAATCGGGTCTCTGTTTGCCCTACCCTAGAACATTAATCGTGCATTTTACTCGCCATTTCATGCGCTTTGAGATGCCGCTTAGCCCAATACGCTATCTGAAATAGGAGCGATGTAAATTGAACAAATGTGATAGAATTTCGCTGAATACTTTTATTAACCAAAATATAAAATGATCTAATCGGGTCTCTGTTTGAATTATCCTAGAAGTTTGATAGTGCATTTCACTCGCCATTTCATGCGGTTTGAGATGCCGCTTAGCCCAACACGCTGTCAGAAATAGGAGCGATGTAAATTGAACAAATGTGATAGAATTTCGCTGAATTCTTTTATTAACCATAATGTAAAATAATCTAATCGGGTCTCTGATTGTCCTATCATAGAAGTTTAGTGGTGCATTTTAGTCGCCATTCCACGCTCTTCAAGATGCCGCCTATCCCATTACGCTATCTGAAATAGGAGCGACGTAAATTGAACAAATGTGACAGAATTTTTCTGAATTCTTAAATTAACCATAATATAAAATGATCTAAGCGGGTCTCTGCTTGCCCTACCCTAGAAATTTAATAGCGCATTTTACTCCTCATTTCATGCGCTTTGAGATGCCGCTTAGCCCAATACGCTATCTGAAATAGGAGCGATGTAAATTGAACAATTGTGATAGAATTTCGCTGAATTCTTTTATTAACCATAATGTAAAATGACCTAATCGGGTCTCTGTTCGCCCTAGCCTAGAAGTTTAATAGTGTATTTTATTCGCCATTTCATGCGCTTTGAGATGCCGCTTAGCCCAATACGCTATCTGAAATAGGAGCGACGTAAATTGAACAAATGTGATAGAATTTCCTTGAAAACTTATATTAAACAAAATATAAAATAATCTTATCGGGTCTCCAATTGCCCTACCATAGAAGTTTAGTAGTGCATTTTACTCGCCCTTCCACGCGCTTTAAGATGCCCTAGAGCCCAGTACGCTATCTGAAATAGGAGCGACGTAAGTTGAACAAATGTGATAGAATTACGCTGAATTCTTATATTAACCGTAATATAAAATGATCTAATCGGGTCTCTGTTTGCCTTACCCTAGAAGTTTAATAGTGCATTGTACTCGCCATTTCATGCGCTTTGAGATGCCGCTTAGCCCAATACGCTATCTGAAACAGGAGCGACGTAAGTTGGACAAATGTGATATAATTTCGCTGAATTCTTAAATTAACCATAATATAAATTGATCTAATCGGGTCTCTGTTTGCCTTACCCTAGAAGTTTAATAGTGCATTGTACTCGCCATTTCATGCGCTTTGAGATGCCGCGTAGCCCAATACGCTATCTGAAATAGGAGCGACGTAAATTGAACAAATGCGATAGAATTTCGCTGAATTCTAAAATTAACAATAATATAAAATGATCTAGTCGGGTCTCTGTTTGCCCTACCCTAGAAGTTTAATAGTGAATTTTACTCGCCATTTCTTGCGCTTTGAGATGCCGCTTAGCCCAATACGCTATCTGAAATATGAGCGACGTAAATAGAACAAATGTGATAGAATTTCGCTGAATTCTCATATTAACATTAATGTAAAATGATCTAATCGAGTCTCTGTTCGCCCTACCCTAGAAGTTTAATAGGGCATTTCTCTCGTCATTTCATGCGCTTTGAGATGCCGCTTAGCTAAATAAGCTATCTGAAATAGGAGCGACGTAAATTGAACAAATGTGATAGAATTTCGCTGAATTCTTTTATTAACCATAATGTAAAATGATCTAATCGGGTCTCTGTTCGCCCTAGCCTACAAGTTTAATAGTGCATTTTATTCGCCATTTCATGCGCTTTGGGATGCCGCATAGCCCAATACGCTATCTGAAACTGGAGCGACGTAAGTTGAACAAATGTGATAGAATTTCGCTAAATTCTTTTATTAACCATAATGTAAAATGATCTAATCGGGTCTCTGTTCGCCGTTGCCTAGAAGTTTAATAGTGCATTGTACTGGCCATTTCATACGCTTTGAGATGCCGCTTAGCCGAATAAGCTATCTGAAATAGGAGCGACGTAAGTTGAACAAATGTGATAGAATTTCGCTAAATTCTTTTATTAACCATAATGTAAAATGATCTAATCGGGTCTCTGTTCGCCCTTGCCTAGAAGTTTAATAGTGCATTGTACTGGCCATTTCATACGCTTTGAGATGCCGCTTAGCCGAATAAGCTATCTGAAATAGGAGCGACGTAAATTGAACAAATGTGATAGAATTTCGCTGAATCCTTATATTAACCAAAATATAAAATGATCTAATCGGGTCTCCGATTGCCCTATCATAGAAGTTTAATAGTGCATTTTAGTTGCCATTCCACGCGCGTTAAGATGCCGCCTAGCCCTGTACGCTATCTGAAATAGGAGCGACGTAAATTGAACAAATGTGATAGAATTTCCCTGAATTCTTATATTAACCTTAATGTAAAATGATCTGATCGGGTCTCTGTTCGTCCTACCCTAGAAGTTTAATAGTGCATTTTACTCGTCATTTCATGCGCTTTGAGATGCCGCTTAGCCCAATACGCTATCTGAAATAGGAGCGATGTAAATTGAACAAATGTGATAGAATTTCGCTGAATTCTTTTATTATCCATAATGTTAAATGATCTAATCAGGTCTCTGTTCGCCGTAGCGTAGAAGCTTAATAGTGCATTTTATTCGTCATTTCATGCGCTTTGAGATGCCGCTTAGCCCAATACGCTATCTGAAATAGGAGCGATGTAAATTGAACAAATGTGATAGAATTTCGCTGAATTCTTTTATTATCCATAATGTTAAATGATCTAATCAGGTCTCTGTTCGCCGTAGCGTAGAAGTTTAATAGTGCATTTTACTCGTCATTTCATGCGCTTTGAGATGCCGCTTAGCCCAATACGCTATCTGAAATAGGAGCGATGTAAATTGAACAAATGTGATAGAATTTCGCTGAATTCTTTTATTATCCATAATGTTAAATGATCTAATCAGGTCTCTGTTCGCCGTAGCGTAGAAGCTTAATAGTGCATTTTATTCGTCATTTCATGCGCTTTGAGATGCCGCTTAGCCGAATACGCTATCTGAAATAGGAACGACGTAAATTGAACAAATGTGATAGGATTTTGCTGAATTCTTAAATTAACCATAATATGAAATGATCTAATCGGGTCTCTGTTTGCCCTACCCTAGAAGTTTAATAGTGCATTCTACTCGTCATTTCATGCGCTTTCAGATGCCGCTTAGCCCAATACGCTATCTGAAATGGGAGCGATGTAAATTGAAGAAACGTAATAGAATTTCACTGAATTCTTTTATTAACCATAAGGTTAAATGATCTAATCGGGTCTCGGTTCGCCCTAGCGTCGAAGCTTTTAGTGCATTTTATTCGTCATCTCATGCGCTTTGAGATGCCGCTTAGCCCAATACGCTATCTGAAATAGGAGCGACGTAAATTGAACAAATGTGATAGAATTTCGCTGAATCCTTATATTAACCAAAATATAAAATGATCTAATCGGGTCTCTGATTGCCCTGTCATAGAAGTTTAATAGTGCATTTTACTTGCCATTCCACGCGCTTTAAGATGCCGCCTAGCCCAGTACGCTATCTAAAATAGGAGCGACGTAAATTGAACAAATCTGATAGAATTTTGCCGAATTCTTAAATTAACCATAATATAAAATGATGTAATCGGGTCTCTGTTCGCCCTACCCAAGAAGTTTAATACTGCATTTCTCTCGCCATTTCATGCGCTTTGAGATGCCGCTTAGCCCAATACGCTATCTGAAGTAGGAGCGACGTAAATTGAACAAATGTGATAGAATTTCGCTGAATTCTTATATGAACCATAATATAAAATGATTTAATCGGGTCTCTGATTGCCATATCATAGAAGTTTAACAGTGCGTTTTACTCGCCATTCCACGCGCTTTAAGATTCCGCCTAGCCCAATACGCTATCTGAAATAGGAGCGACGTAAATTGAACAAATGTGATAGAATTTCGCTGAATTCTTAAATTAACCATAATATAAAATGATCTAATTGGGTCTCTGTTTGCCCTACCCTAGAAGTTTAATAGTGCATTTTACTCGTCATGTCATGCACTTTGAGATGCCGCTTAGCCCAATACGCTATCTGAAATAGGAGAGATGCAAATTGAACAAATGTGATAGAATTTCGCCGAATTCTTATATTAACCAAAATATAAAATGATCTAATCGAGTCTCTGATTGCCATATCATAGAAGTTTGTAGTGCATTTTACTCGCATTTCCACGCGCTTCAAAATGCCGCCTATCCCAGTACGCTATCTGAAATAGGAACGACGTAAATTGAAGAAATGTGATAGAATTTCGCTAAATTCTTAAATGAACCATAATATAAAATGGTCTAATCGGGTCTCTGTTTGCCCTACCCTAAAAGTTTAATAGTGCATTTTACAGGGCATTCCACGCGCGTTAAGATG
Organism: Macropis europaea; assembly: GCA_916610135.2. Taxonomy (NCBI): domain Eukaryota; kingdom Metazoa; phylum Arthropoda; class Insecta; order Hymenoptera; family Melittidae; genus Macropis; species Macropis europaea. The sequence goes on along the minus strand of CAKAJE020000615.1, from coordinate 79,647 downwards.
CCGCCTAGCCCAGTACGCAGTCAGAAATAGGAGCGACGTAAATTGAACAAATGTGATAGAATTTTGCTGATTTCTTATATTTACCTTAATATAAAATGATCTAATCGGGTCTCTGTTTGCCCTACCCTAGACGTTTAATAGTGCATTTTACTCGCCATTTCTTGCCCTTTGAGATGCAGCATAGACCAATACGCTATCTGACATATGAGCGACGTAAATTGAACAAATGTGATAGAATTTCGCTGAATTCTTATATTAACCAAAATATAAAATGATCTAATCGGGTCTCTGATTGCCCTATCATAGAAGTTTAGTTGTGCATTTTGCTCGCCATTCCACGCGCTTTAAGATGCCGACTAGCGCAGTATGCTATCTGAACTAGGAGCGACGTAGGTTGAACAAATGTGATAGAATTACTCGAAATTCTTATATTAACCGTAATATAAAATGATCTAATCAGGACTCTGTTTGCCTTACCCTAGAAGTTTAATAGTGCATTTTACTCGCCATTTCATGCGCTTTGAGATGCCGCTTAACCCAATACGCTATCTGAAACAGGAGCGACGTAAATTGAACAAATGTGATTGAATTTCGATAAATTCTTAAATTAACCATAATATAAAATGATCTAATCGGGCTCTGTTTGCCCTACCCTAGAAGTTCAATAGTGCATTTTACAGGGCATTCCACGTGCTTTAAGATGCCGCCTAGCCCAGTACGCTATCCGAAATAGGAGCGACGTAAATTAAACAAATGTGATAGAATTTCTCTGAAATCTTATATTAAACAAAATATAAAATGATCTAATCGGGTCTCTGATTGCCCTAACATAGAAGTTTAGAAGTGCATTTTACTCGCCCTTCCACGCTCTTTAAGATTCCGCCCAGCCCAGTACGCTTTCTGAAATATGAGCGACGTAAATTGAACAAATGTGATAGAATTTCGCTAAATTCTTATATTAACCTTAATGTAAAATGATCTAATCGGGTCTCTGATTGCCCTATCATAGAAGTTTAATAGTGCATTTTACACGGCATTCCACGCGCTTTAAGATGCCGCCTAGCCCAGTTCGCAATCTGAAATAGGAACGACGTAAATTGAACAAATGTGATAGAATTTTGCTGAATTCTTAAATTAACCATAATATAAAATGATCCAATCGGGTCTCTGTTTGCCCTACCCTAGAAGTTTAATAGTGCATTTTACTCGCCATTTCATGCGTTTTAAGATGCCGCCCAGCACAGTACGCTATCTGAAATAGGAGCGACGTAAGTTGAACAAATGTGATAGAATTTCGCTGAATTCTTAAATTAACCATAATATAAAATGATCTAATCGTGTCTCTGTTTGCCCTATCATAGAAGTTTAATAGTGCATTTTACTCGCCATTCCACGCGCTTTAAGATGCCGCCTAGCCCAGGACGCTATCTGAATTAGGAGCGACGTAAATTGAACAAATGTGATAGAATTACGCTGAATTCTTATATTGACCGTAATATAAAATGATCTCATCGGGTCTCTATTTGCCGTACCCTAGAAGATTAATAGTGCATCTTACTCGCCATTTCATGCGCCTTGGGATGCCGCTTAGCCCAATACGCTATCTGAAATAGAAACGACGTAAATTGAAAAAATGTGTTTGAATTTCGCTGAATTCTTATATTAACCATAATGTAAAATGATCTAATCGGGTGCCTGTTCGACCTACCCTAGAAGTTTAATAGTACATTTCACTCGTCATTTCATTCGCTTTGAGATGCCGCTTAGCCCAATACGCTATCTGAAATAGGAGCGAAGTAAATTGCACAAATGCGATAGAATTTCGCTGAATTCTTAAATTAACCGTAATATAAAATGATATAATCGGGTCTCTGTTCGCCCTACCCTTGAAGTTTAACAGCGCATTATATTCGCCATTCCACGCGCTTTAAGATGCCGCCTAGCCCAGGACGCTATCTGAAATAGGAGCGACGTAAATTGAACAAATGTGATAGAATTACGCTGAATTCTTATATTGACCGTAATATAAAATGATCTCATCGGGTCTCTATTTGCCGTACCCTAGAAGATTAATAGTGCATCTTACTCGCCATTTCATGCGCCTTGGGATGCCGCTTAGCCCAATACGCTATCTGAAATAGAAACGACGTAAATTGAAAAAATGTGTTTGAATTTCGCTGAATTCTTATATTAACCATAATGTAAAATGATCTAATCGGGTGCCTGTTCGACCTACCCTAGAAGTTTAATAGTACATTTCACTCGTCATTTCATTCGCTTTGAGATGCCGCTTAGCCCAATACGCTATCTGAAATAGGAGCGAAGTAAATTGCACAAATGCGATAGAATTTCGCTGAATTCTTAAATTAACCGTAATATAAAATGATATAATCGGGTCTCTGTTCGCCCTACCCTTGAAGTTTAACAGCGCATTATATTCGCCATTCCACGCGCTTTAAGATGCCGCCTAGCCCAGTACGCTATCTGAAATAGGAGCGACGTAAATTGAACAAATGTGATAGAATTACTCTGCATTCTTATATTAACCATAATGTAAAATGATCTAAACGGGTCTCTGTTTGCCTTACCCTAGAAGTTTGATAGTGCATTTTGCTCGCCATTTCATGCGCTTTTTGATGCCGCTTAGCCCAATACCCTCTCTGAAATACGAGCGACGTAAATTGAACGAATGTGATATAATTTCGCTGTATTCTTAAATTAACCATAATATAAAATGATCTAATCGGGTCTCTGATTGCCCCACCCTAGAAGTTTAATAGTGCATTTTACTAGCCATTTCATGCGCTTTGAGATGCCGCTTTGCCCAATACGCTATCTGAAATAGGAGCGACGTAAATTTAACAAATGTGATAGAAGTACGCTGAATTATTATATTAACCGTAATATAAAATGATGTAATCGGGTCTCTGTTTGCCTTACCCTACAAGTTTAATTGAGCATTTTGCATACCATTCCATGCGCTTTGTGATGCCGCTTAGCCCAGTACGCTATGTGAAATAGGAGCGACATAAATTGAACAAATGTGATAGAATTTCGCTGAATTCTTATATTAACCATAATGTAAAATGATCTAATCGGCTCTCTGTTCGCCCTACCCCAGAGGTTTAATAGTGCATTTTACTCGCCATTTCATGCGCTTTGAGATGCCGCTTAGCCCAATACGCTATCTGAAGTAGGAGCGACGTAAATTGAACAAATGTGATAGAATTACGCTGAATTCTTATATTAACGGTAATATAAAATGATCTAAGCAGATCTCTCTTTGCCTTACCCTAGAAGTTTAATAGTGCATTTCACTCGTCATTTCATGCGCTTTCAGATGCCGCGTAGTCCAATAAGCTATCTGAAATAGGATCGACGTAAATTGAACAAATGTGATAGAATTTTGCTGAATTTTTAAATTAACTATAATATAAAATGATCTAATCGGGTCTCTGTTTGCCCTACCCTACAAGTTTAATAGTGCATTTTATTCGCCATTTCCTGCGCTTTGAGATGCCGCTTAGCGCAATACGCTATCTGAAATAGGAGCGACGTAAATTGAACAAATGTGAGAGAACTTCGATGAATTCTTAAATTAACAATAATATAAAATGACCTAATCGGGTCTCCGTTTGCCCTACCCTAGAAGTTTAATAGTGCATTTTACTCGCCATTTCATGCGCTTTGAGATGCCGCTTATACCAATACGGTATCTGAAATAGGAGCGACGTAAATTGAACAAATGTGATAGAATTTCGCTGAAGTCTTATATTAAACAAAATATAAAATGATCTAATCGGGTCTCTGTTTGCCCTATCATAGAAGTTTAATAGTGCATTTTACTCGCCATTCCACGCGGTTTAAGATGCCGCCTAGCTCAGGACGCTATGTGAAATAGGAGCGAGGTAAATTGAACAAATGTGATAGAATTACGCTGAATTCTTATATTAACCGTAATATAAAATGATCTAATCGGGTCTCTGTTTGCCTTACCCTAGAAGTTTGATAGTGCATTTTACTCGCCACTTCATGCGCTTTGAGATGCTTCTTAGCCCAATGCGCTATCTGAAATAGGAGCGACATAAATTGAACAAATGTGATAGAATTACGCTGAATTCTTATATTAACCGCAATATAAAATGATCTAATCGGGTCTCTGATTGCCCTATCATAGAAGTTTAATAGCGCATTTTACTCGCCATTCCACGCGCTTTAAGATGCCGTCTAGCCCAGTACGCTATCTGAAATAGGAGCGACGTAAATTGAACAAATGTGATAGAATTTTGCTGAATTCTTAAATTAACCATACTACAAAATGATCTGATCGGGTCTCTGTTCGCGCTACCCTAGAAGTTTAATAGTGCATTGTACTCGCCATTTCATGCACTTTGAGGTGCCGCTTAGCCGAATACGCTATCTGAAATAGGAGCGACGTAAATTGAATAAATGTGATAGAATTTCGCTGAATTCTTATATTAACCAAAATATAAAATGATCTAATCGGATCTCTGATTGCCCGACCCTAGAAGTTTAATAGTGCATTTTATTCGCCATCTCATGCGCTTTGAGATGCCGCTTAGCCCAATACGCTATCTGAAATATGAGCGACGTAAATTGAACAAATGGGATAGAATTTCGCTGAATTCTTATATTAACCGAAATATAAAATGATCTAATCAGGTCTCTGTTTGCCTTACCCTAGAAGTTTAATAGTGAATTTTACTCGCCATTCCATGCGCTTTGAGATGCCGCTTAGCCCAATACGCTATCTGAAATAGGAATCACGTAAATTGAACAAATGTGATAGAATTACGCTGAATTATTATATTAACCGTAATATAAAATGATGTAATCGGGTCTCTGTTTGCCTTACCCTACAAGTTTAATTGAGCATTTTACACACCATTTCATGCGCTTTGTGATGCCGCTTAGCCCAGTACGCTATCTGAAATAGGAGCGACATAAATTGAACAAATGTGATAGAATTTCGCTGAATTCTTATATTAACCATAATGTAAAATGATCTAATCGGCTCTCTGTTCGCCCTACCCCAGAGGTTTAATAGTGCATTTTACTCGCCAGTTCATGCGCTTTGAGATGCCGCTTAGCCCAATACGGTATCTGAAGTAGGAGCGACGTAAATTGAACAAATGTGATAGAACTTCGATGAATTCTTAAATTAACAATAATATAAAATGATCTAATCAGGTCTCCGTTTGCCCTACCCTAGAAGTTTGATAGTGCACTTTACTCGCCATTTCATGCGCATTGAGATGGCGCTTAGCCCAATGCGCTAGCTAAAATATGAGCGTCGTAAATTGAACAAATGTGATACAATTTCGCTTTATTCTTATATTAACCATAATGTAAAATGATCTAATCGGGTCCCTGTTCGCACTACCCTAGAAGTTTAATAGTGCATTTTGCTCGCCATTTCATGCGCTTTGAGATGCCGCTTAGCCTAATACGCTATCTGAAATAGGAGCGACGTAAATTGAACAAATGTGATATAATTTCGCTGAATTCTTATATTAACCAAAATATAAAATGATCTAATCGGGTCTCTGATTGCCCCACCCTAGAAGTTTAATAGTGCATTTTACTCGCCATTTCATGCGCTTTGAGATGCCGCTTAGCGCAATACGCTAGCTGAAATAGGAGCGTCGTAAATTGAACAGATGCGATACAATTTCGCTGAATTCTTAAATTAACCATAATATAAAATGATCTAATCGGGTCTCTGTTTGCCCTACCCAACAAGTTTAATACTGCATTTTATTCGCCATTTCTCGCGCTTTGAGATGCCGCTTAGCCCAATACGCTATCTGAAACAGGAGCGACGTAAGTTGGACAAATGTGATATAATTTCGCTGAATTCTTAAATTAACCATAATATAAATTGATCTAATCGGGTCTCTGTTTGCCCTACCCTACAAGTTTAATAGTGCATTTTATTCGCCATTTCACGCGCTTTGAGATGCCGCCTAGCCCAGTACGCTATCTGAAATAGGAGCGACGTAAATTGAACAAATGTGATAGAATTACACTGCATTCGTATATTAACCATAATGTAAAATGATCTGATCGGGTCTCCGTTCGCCTTACCCTTGAAGTTTAATAGTGCATTTTACTCGCCATTTCATGCGCCTTGAGATGCCGCTTAGCCCAATACTCTATCTGAAATAGGAGCGACGTAAATAGAACAAATGTGATAGAAGTACGCTGCATTATTATATTAACCGTAATATAAAATGATGTAATCGGGTCTCTGTTTGCCTTACCCTAGAAGTTTAATTGAGCATTTTACACACCATTTCATGCGCTTTGTAATGCCGCTTAGCCCAGTACGCTATCTGAAATAGGAGCGACGTAAATTGAACAAATGTGATACAATTTCGCTGAATTCTTAAATTAACCATAATATAAAATGATTTAATCGGGTCTCTGATTGCCCTATCATAGAAGTTTAATAGTGCATTTTACTCGTCATTCCACACGCTTTAAGGTGCCGCCTAGCCCAATAGGCTATCTGAAATAGGAGCGACGTAAATTGAACAAATGTGATAGAATTACGCTGAATTCTTATATTAACCGTAATATAAAATTATCTAATCGGGTCTCTCTTTGCCTTACCCTAGAATTTTAATGGTGCATTTCACTCGACATTTCATGCGCTTTGAGATGCCGCTTAGCCCAATACGCTATCTGAAATAGGAGCGACGTAAATTGAACAAATGTGATAGAATTTCGCTGAATTCTTAAATTAACCATACTATAAAATGATCTAATCGGCTCTCTGTTCGCCCTACCCTAGAAGTTTAATAGTGCATATCACACGTCATTTCACGCGCTTTAGGATGACACCTAGCCCAGTAGGCTATTTGAAATAGGAGCGACGTAAATTGAACAAATGTGATAGAATTTCGCTGAATTCTTATATTAACCATAATGTAAAAGGATCCGATCGGGTCTCCGTTCGCACCACCCTAGAAGTTTAATAGTGAATTTCTCTCGCCATTCCACGCGCTTTAGGAAGCCGCCTAGCCCAGTAGGATATCTGAAATAGGAGCGACGTAAATTGAACAAATGTGATAGAATTACGCTGAATTCTTATATTAACCGTAATATAAAATTATCTAATCGGGTCTCTCTTTGCCTTACCCTAGAATTTTAATGGTGCATTTCACTCGACATTTCATGCGCTTTGAGATGCCGCTTAGCCCAATACGCTATCTGAAATAGGAGCGACGTAGATTGAATAAATGTGATAGAATTACGCTGAATTATTATATTAACCGTAATATAAAATGATCTAATCGGGTCTCTGTTTGCCTTACCTTAGAAGTTTTATAGTTGATTTTACTCGCCATTTCATGCGCTTTGAGATGCCGCTTAGCCCAATGCGCTATCTGAAATAGGAGTGACGTAAATTGAACAAATGTGATAGAATTTCGCAGAATTCTTATATTAACCATAATGTAAAATGATCTAATCCGGTCTCTGTGCTCCCTACCCTAGAAGTTTAATAGTGCATTTAACTCGCCATTTCATGCGCTTTGAGATGCCGCTTAGCCCAATACGCTATCTGAAATAGGAGCGACGTAAATTGAACAAATGTGATATAATTTCGCTGAATTCTTAAATTAACCATAATATAAATTGATCTAATCGGGTCTCTGTTTGCCCTACCCTACAAGTTTAATAGTGCATTTTATTCGCCATTTCACGCGCTTTGAGATGCCGCCTAGCCCAGTACGCTATCTGAAATAGGAGCGACGTAAATTGAACAAATGTGATAGAATTACACTGCATTCGTATATTAACCATAATGTAAAATGATCTAAACGGGTCTCTGTTTGTCTTACCCTAGAAGATTGATAGTGCATTTTACTCGCCATTTCATGCGCTTTGTGGTGCCGCTTAGCCCAATACCCTATCTGAAATAGGAGCGACGTAAATTGAACGAATGTGATATAATTTTGCTGAATTCTTAAATTAACCATAATATAAAATGATCTAATCGGGTCTCTGGTTGCCCTACCCCAGAAGTTTAATAGCGCATCTTACTCGCCATTTCATGCTCTTTGAGATGCCGCTTAGCCCAATACGCTATCTGGAATAGGAGCGACGTAAATTGAACGAATGTGATAGAATTTCGCTGAATTCTTAAATTAACCATAATATGAAATGATCTAATCGGGTTTCTGAATGCCCTATCATAGAAGTTTGATAGTACATTTTATTCGCCATTTCATGCGCTTTGAGATGCCGCTTAGCCCAATACGCTATCTGAAATAGGAGCGACGTAAATTGAACAAATGTGATAAAATTTCGCTGAATACTTATATTAACCATAATATATCATGATCTAATCGGGTCTCTGATTGCCCTATCGTAGAAGGTTAGTAGGGCATTTTACTCGTCATTCCACGCGCTTTAAGATGCCGCCTAGCCCATTACGCTATCTGAAACAGGAGCGACGTTGATTGAATAAATGTGATAGAATTACGCTGAATTCTTATATTAACCGTAATATAAAATGATCTAATCGGGTCTCTGTTTGCCTTACCTTAGAAGTTTTATAGTTTATTGTACTCGCCATTTCATGCGCTTTGAGATGCTGCTTAGCCCAATACGCTATCTGAAATAGGTGTGACGTAAATTGAACAAATGTGATAGAATTTCGCAGAATTCTTATATTAACCATAATGTAAAATGATCTAATCCGGTCTCTGTGCTCCCTACCCTAGAAGTTTAATAGTGCATTTCACTCGCCATTTCATGCGCTTTGAGATGCCGCTTAGCCCAATACGCTATCTGCAATAGGAGCGACGTAAATTGAACAAATGTGATAGAATTTCGCTGAATTCTTATAATAAACGAAATATAATATGATCTAATCGGGTATCTGATTGCCCTATCATAGAAGTTTAATAGTGCATTTTACTCGCCATTCCAAGCGCTTTAAGATGCCGCCTAGCCCAGTACGCTATCTGAAATAGGAGCGATGTAAATTGAACAAATGTGATATAATTTCGCTGAATTCTGAAATTAACCATAATATAAAATGATCTAATCGGGTCTCCGTTTGCCCTATCCTAGAAGTTTAATAGTGTAGTTTACTCGCCATTTCATGCGCTTTGAGATGCCGCTTAGCCCAATACGCTCTCTGAAATAGGAGCGACGTAAATTGACGAAATGTGATAGAATTACACTGCGTTCATATATTAACCATAATGTAAAATGATCTAAACGGGTCTCTGTTTGCCTTACCCTAGAAGTTTGATAGTGCGTTTTACTCGCAATTTCATGCGCTTTGAGATGCCGCTTAGGCCAACACCCTATCTGAAATAGGAGCGACGTAAATTGAACGATTGTGATATAATTTCGCTGAATTCTTATATTAACCATAATGTAAAATGATCTAATCGGGTCTCTGTTCGCCCTACCTAAGAAGTTTAATAGTGCATTTTAGTCGCCATTTCATGCGCGTTGAGATGCTGCTTAGCCCAATACGCTATCTGAAATAGGAGCGACGTAAATTGAACAAATGTGATAGAATTACACTGCATTTTTATATTAACCATAATGTAAAATGATCTAAACGGGTCTCTGTTTGCCTCTCCCTAGAAGTTTGAAAGTGCATTTGACTCGCCATTTCATGCGCTTTGTGATACCGCATAGCCCAATACCCTATCTGAAATAGGAGCGACGTAAATTGAACAACTGTGATAGAATTACGCTGCATTCTTATATTAACCATAATGTAAAATGATCTAATCGGGTCTTTGTTTGACCTACCCTAGAAGTTTAATAGCGCATTATATTCGCCATTCCACGCTCTTTAAGATGCCGCCTAGCCCAGCACGCTATCTGAAATAGGAGCGACGTAAATTGAACAAATGTGATAGAATTACACTGCATTCTTATATTAACCATAATGTAAAATGATCTAAAGGGGTCTCTGTTTGCCTTTCCCTAGAAGTTTGATAGTGCATTTGACTCGCCATTTCATGCGCTTTGTGGTGCCGCTTAGCCCAATACCCTATCTGAAATAGGAGCGACGTAAATTGAACGAATGAGACATAATTTCGTTGAATTCTTAAATTAACCATAATATAAAACGATCTAATCGGGTCTCTGGTTGCCCTACCCTAGAAGATTAGTAGCGCATTTTACTCGGCATTTCATGCGCTTTGAGATGCCTCTTAGTCCAATACGCTATCTGAAATAGGAGCGACGTAAATTGAACGAATGTGATAGAATTTCGCTGAATTCTTAAATTAACCGTATATAAAATGATCTAATCAGGTCTCTGTTCGCCTTACCCTAGAAGTTTAATAGTGCACTTTACTCGCCATTTCATGCGCTTTGAGATGCCGCTTAGCCCAATACGCTATCTGAAATAGGAGCCACGTAAATTGAACAAATGTGATAAAATCACGCTGAATTCATATATTAACCGTAATATAAAATGATCTAATCGGGTCTCTGTTTGCCTTACCCTAGAAGTTTAATAGTGTATTTCACTCGCCATTTCATGCGCTTTGAGATGCCGCTTAGCCCAATACGCTATCTGAAATAGAAGCGACGTAAATTGAACAAATGTGATAGAATTTCGCTGAATTCTTATATTAAACAAAATATAAAATGATCTGATCGGGTCTCTGATTGCCCTATCATAGAAGTTTAATAGTGCATTTTACTCGTCATTCCACACGCTTTAGGGTGCCGCCTAGCCCAATAGGCTATCTGAAATAGGAGCGACGTAAATTGAACAAATGTGATAGAATTTCGATGAATTCTTAAATTAACAATAATATAAAATGATATTATCGGGTCGCTGTTTGCCCTACCCTAGAAGCTTAATAGTGCATTTTATTCGCCATTTCATGCGCTTTGAGATGCCGCTTAGCCCAATACGCTATCTGAAATATGAGCGACGTAAATTGAACAAATGTGATAGAATTTCGCTGAATTCTTATATTAACCATAATGTAAAATGATCTGATCGGGTCTCCGTTCGCCTTACCCTTGAAGTTTAATAGTGCATTTTACTCGCCATTTCATGCGCCTTGAGATGCCGCTTAGCCCAATACTCTATCTGAAATAGGAGCGACGTAAATTGAACAAATGTGATAGAAGTACGCTGCATTATTATATTAACCGTAATATAAAATGATGTAATCGGGTCTCTGTTTGCCTTACCCTAGAAGTTTAATTGAGCATTTTACACACCATTTCATGCGCTTTGTAATGCCGCTTAGCCCAGTACGCTATCTGAAATAGGAGCGACGTAAATTGAACAAATGTGATACAATTTCGCTGAATTCTTAAATTAACCATAATATAAAATGATTTAATCGGGTCTCTGATTGCCCTATCATAGAAGTTTAATAGTGCATTTTACTCGTCATTCCACACGCTTTAGGGTGCCGCCTAGCCCAATAGGCTATCTGAAATAGGAGCGACGTAAATTGAACAAATGTGATAGAATTTCGCTGAATTCTTAAATTAACCATACTATAAAATGATCTAATCGGCTCTCTGTTCGCCCTACCCTAGAAGTTTAATAGTGCATTTCACACGTCATTTCACGCGCTTTAGGATGCCACCTAGCCCAGTAGGCTATTTGAAATAGGAGCGACGTAAATTGAACAAATGTGATAGAATTTCGCTGAATTCTTATATTAACCATAATGTAAAAGGATCTGATCGGGTCTCCGTTCGCCCCACCCTAGAAGTTTAATAGTGAATTTCTCTCGCCATTCCACGCGCTTTAGGAAGCCGCCTAGCCCAGTAGGATATCTGAAATAGGAGCGACGTAAATTGAACAAATGTGATAGGATTACGCTGAATTCTTATATTAACCGTAATATAAAATTATCTAATCGGGTCTCTCTTTGCCTTACCCTAGAATTTTAATGGTGCATTTCACTCGACATTTCATGCGCTTTGAGATGCCGCTTAGCCCAATACGCTATCTGAAATAGGATCGACGTAAATTGAACAAATGTGATAGAATTTCGCTGAATTCTTAAATTAACCATACTATAAAATGATCTAATCGGCTCTCTGTTCGCCCTACCCTAGAAGTTTAATAGTGCATTTCACACGTCATTCCACGCGCTTTAGGATGCCACCTAGCCCAGTAGGCTATTTGAAATAGGAGCGACGTAAATTGAACAAATGTGATAGAATTTCGCTGAATTCTTATATTAACCATAATGTAAAAGGATCTGATCGGTTCTCCGTTCGCCCCACCCTAGAAGTTTAATAGTGAATTTCTCTCGCCATTCCACGCGCTTTAGGAAGCCGCCTAGCCCAGTAGGATATCTGAAATAGGAGCGACGTAAATTGAACAAATGTGATAGAATTACGCTGAATTCTTATATTAACCGTAATATAAAATTATCTAATCGGGTCTCTCTTTGCCTTACCCTAGAATTTTAATGGTGCATTTCACTCGACATTTCATGCGCTTTGAGATGCCGCTTAGCCCAATACGCTATCTGAAATAGGAGCGACGTAAATTGAACAAATGTGATAGAATTACGCTGAATTCTTATATTAACCGTAATATAAAATTATCTAATCGGGTCTCTCTTTGCCTTACCCTAGAAGTTCAATAGTGCATTTCACTCGTCATTTCATGCGCTTTGAGATGCCGCGCAGCCCAATAAGCTATCTGAAATAGGAGCGACGTAAGTTGAACAAATGTGATACAATTTTGCTGAATACTTATATTAACCATAATATATAATGATCTAATCGGGTCTCTGATTGCCCTATCGTAGAAGGTTAGTAGGGCATTTTACTCGTCATTCCACGCGCTTTAAGATGCCGCCTAGCCCATTACGCTATCTGAAATAGGAGCGACGTAGATTGAATAAATGTGATAGAATTACGCTGAATTATTATATTAACCGTAATATAAAATGATCTAATCGGGTCTCTGTTTGCCTTACCTTAGAAGTTTTATAGTTGATTTTACTCGCCATTTCATGCGCTTTGAGATGCCGCTTAGCCCAATGCGCTATCTGAAATAGGAGTGACGTAAATTGAACAAATGTGATAGAATTTCGCAGAATTCTTATATTAAACATAATGTAAAATGATCTAATCCGGTCTCTGTGCTCCCTACCCTAGAAGTTTAATAGTGCATTTAACTCGCCATTTCATGCGCTCTGAGATGCCGCTTAGCCCAATACGCTATCTGAAATAGGAGCGACGTAAATTGAACAAATGTGATAGAATTTCGCTGAATTCTTATAATAAACGAAATATAATATGATCTAATCGGGTATCTGATTGCCCTATCATAGAAGTTTAATAGTGCATTTTACTCGCCATTCCAAGCGCTTTAAGATGCCGCCTAGCCCAGTACGCTATCTGAAATAGGAGCGACGTAAATTGAACAAATGTGATATAATTTCGCTGAATTCTGCAATTAACCATAATATAAAATGATCTAATCGGGTCTCTGATTGCCCTATCATAGAAGTTTTATAGCGCATTTTACTCGCCATTCCACGCGCTTTAAGATGCCGCTTAGCCCAGTACGCTATCTGAAATAGGAGCGACGTAAATTGAACAAATGTGATAGAATTTCGCAGAATTCTTATATTAAACAAAATATAAAATGATCTAATCAGGTCTCTGATTGCCCTACCCTACAAGTTTAATAGTGCATTTTACTCGCCATTTCATGCGCTTTGAGGTGCCGCTTTGCCGAATACGCAAACTGAAATAGGAGCGACGTAAATTGAACAAATGTGATAGAATTTCGCTGAATTCTTATATTAACCATAATATAAAATGGTCTAATCGGGTCTCTGTTTGCCTTACCTTAGAAGTTTGATAGTGCATTTTACTCACCATTTCATGCGCTTTGAGATGAAGCCAAGCCCAATACGCTGTCTGAAATAAGAGCGACGTAAATTGAACAAATGTGATACAATTTCGCTGAATTCTTAAATTAACCATAATATAAAATGATCTAATCGGGTCTCTGATTGCCCTATCATAGAAGTTTAATAGTGCAATTTACTCGCCATTTCATGCGCTTTGAGAAGCCGCTGAACCCAATACGCTATCTAAAATAGGAGCGACGTAAATTGTAGAAATGTGATAGAATTACGCTGAATTCTTATATTAACCGTAATATAAAATGATCTAATCGTGTCTCTGTTTGCCTTACCCTAGAAGTTTGATAGTGCATTTTACTCGACATTTCATGCGCTTTGAGATGCCGCTTAGACCAATACGCTATCTGAAATAGAAGCGACGTAAATTGAACTAATGTGATAGAATTTCGCTGAATTCTTAAATTAACCATAATATAAAATGATCTAATCGGGTCTCTGGTTGCCCTACGCTAGAAGTTTAATAGTGCATTTTACTCGCCATTTCATGCGCTTTGAGATGCCGCTTAGCCCAATACGCTATCTGAAATAGGAGCGACGTAAATTGAACAAATGTGATAGAATGTCGCTGAATTCTTATGTTAACCGTAATATAAAATGATCTAATCGGGTCTCTGTTTGCCCTACCCTAGAAGTTTAATAGTGCAATTTACTGGCCATTTCATGCGCTTTGAGATGCCGCTTAGCCCAATACGCTGTCTGAAATAGGAGCGGCGTAAATTGAACTAATGTGGTAGAATTTCGCTGAATTCTTATATTAAACAAAATATAAAATGATCTAATCGGGTCTCTGTTAGCCCTACCCTAGAAGTTTAACAGTTCATTTTACTCGCCATTTCATGCGCTTTGAGAGGCCGCTTAGCCCAATACGCTATCTGAAATAGGAGCGACGTAAATTGAATAAATGTGATAGAATTTCGCTGAATTCTTAAATTAACCATAATATAAAATGATCTAGTCGGGTCTCCGTTTGCCCTACCCTAGAAGTTTAATAGTGCAATTTACTCGCCATTTCATGCGCTTTGAGAAGCCGCTGAACCCAATACGCTATCTAAAATAGGAGCGACGTAAATTGTAGAAATGTGATAGAATTCACGCTGAATTCTTATATTAACCGTAATATAAAATGATCTAATCGTGTCTCTGTTTGCCTTACCCTAGAAGTTTGATAGTGCATTTTACTCGCCATTTCATGCGCTTTGAGATGCCGCTAAGACCAATACGCTATCTGAAATAGAAGCGACGTAAATTGAACGAATGTGATAGAATTTCGCTGAATTCTTAAATTAACCATAATATAAAATGATCTAATCGGGTCTCTGGTTGCTCTACGCTAGAAGTTTAATAGTGCATTTTACTCGCCATTTCATGCGCTTTGAGATGCCGCTTAGCCCAATACGCTATCTGAAATAGGAGCGACGTAAATTGAACAAATGTGATAGAATGTCGCTGAATTCTTATATTAACCGTAATATAAAATGATCTAATCGGCTCTCTGTTCGCCCTACCCTAGAAGTATGATAGAGAATTTTACTCACCATTTCATGCGCTTTGAGATGCCGCTTAGCCCAATACGCTATATGAAATAGGAGCGACGTAAATTGAACAAATGTGGTAGGATTTCACTGAATTCTTATATTAACCATAATGTAAAATTATATAATCGCGCCTCTGTTCGCCCCACCCTAGAAGTTTAACACTGCATTTCACTAGACATTCCACACGCTTTAGGATGCCGCCTAGCCCAGTAGGCTATCTGAAATAGGAGCGACGTCAATTGAACAAATGTGATAGAATTACGCTGAATTCTTATGTTAACCGTAATATAAAATGATCTAATCTGGTCTCTGTTTGCCTTACCCTAGAAGGTTGATAGTGCATTTTACTCGCCATTCCATGCGCTTTGCGATGCCGCTTAGGCCAATACGCAATCTGAAATGGGAGCGACGTAAATTGTACAAATGTGATAGAATATCGCTGAATTCTTAAATTAACCATAATATAAAATGATCTAATCGGGTCTCTGTTTGCCCTACCCTAGAAGTTTAATAGTGCAATTTACTGGCCATTTCATGCGCTTTGAGATGCCGCTTAGCCCAATACGCTATCTGAAATAGGTGCGGCGTAAATTGAACTAATGTGGTAGAATATCGCTGAATTCTTAAATTAACCATAATATAAAATGATCTAATCGCGACTCTGGTTGCCCTACCCTAGAAGCTTAATAGTGCATTTTACTCGCGATTTCATGCGCTTTGAGATGCCGCTTAGCCCAATACGCTATCTGAAGTAGGAGCGACGTAAATTGAACGAATGTGATAGAATCTCGCTGCATTCTTATATTAACCGTAATATAAAATGATCTCATCGGGTCTCTGTTTGCCTTACTCTAGAAGTTCGATAGTGCATTTTACTCGCCATTTCATGCGCTTTGAGATGCCGCTTAGCCCAATACGCTATCTGAAATGGGAGCGACGTAAATTGAATAAATATGATAGAATTACGCTGCATTCTTATATTAACCGTAATATAAAATGAACTCATCGGGTCTCTGTTTGCCGTACCCTAGAAGTTTAATAGTGCAATTTACTCGCCATTTCATGCAGTTGGAGATGCCGCTTAGCCCAATACGCTATCTGAAATAGGAGCGGCGTAAATTGAACAAATGTGATAGAATTTCGCTGAACTCTTATATTATCCATAATGTAAAATGATCTAATCGGCTCTCTGTTCGCCCTACCCTAGAAGTTTAATAGTGCATTTTACTCGCCATTTCATGCGCTTTGAGATGCCGCTTAGCCCAATACGCTATCTGAAATAGGAGCGGCGTAAGTTGAACAAATGTGGTAGAATTTCGCTGAATTCTTATATTAAACAAAATATAAAATGATCTAATCGGGTCTCTGTTTGCCCTACCCTAGAAGTTTAATAGTGCAATTTACTCGCCACTTCATGCGCTTTGAGATGCCGCTTAGCCCAATACGCTATATGAAATAGGAGCGACGTAAATTGAACAAATGTGATAGGATTTCACTGAATTCTTATATTAATCATAATGTAAAATTATATAATCGGGCCTCTGTTCGCCCCACCCTAGAAGTTTAACACTGCATTTCACTCGACATTCCACACGCTTTAGGATGCCGCCCAGCCCAGTAGGTGATCTGAAATAGGAGCGACATCAATTGAACAAATGTGATAGAATCTCGCTGCATTCTTATATTAACCATAATATAATATGATCTCATCGGGTCTCTGTTTGCCTTACCCTAGAAGTTCGATAGTGCATTTTACTCGCCATTTCATGCGCTTTGGGATGCTGCTTAGCCCAATACGCTATCTGAAACAGGAGCGACGTAAATTGAACAAATGTGTTAGAATTTCGCGGAATTCTAAAATTAACCGTAATATAAAATGATATAATCGGGTCTCTGTTTGCGCTACGCTAGAAGTTTAATAGTGCATTTTACTCGCCATTTCATGCGCTTTGAGATGCCGCTTAGCCCAATACGCTATCTGAAATGGGTGCGACGTAAGTTGAACAAATATGATAGAATTACGCTGCATTCTTATATTAACCGTAATATAAAATGATCTAATCGGGTCTCTGTTTGCCTTACCCTAGAAGTTTAATAGTGCAATTTACTCGCCATTTCATGCGTTTTGAGAAGCCGCTTAGCCCAATACGCTATCTGAAATAGTAGCGACGTAAATTGAACAAATGTGATAGAATTACGCTGAATTCTTATATTAACCGTAATATAAAATGATCTAATCGGGTCTCTGTTTGCCCTATCATAGAAGGTTAGTAGTGCATTTTACTCGTCATTCCACGCGCTTTCAGATGCCGCTTAGCCCAATACGCTATCTGAAGTAGGAGCGACGTAAATTGAACAAACGTGATAGAATTACGCAGAATTCTTATATTAACCATAATATGATATGATCTATTTGGGTCTCTGATTGCCCTATCATAGACGGTTAGTACTGCATTGTACTCGCCATTCCACGCGCCTTAAGATGCCGCCTTGCCCAATATACTATCTGAAATAGGAGCGTCGTAAGTTGAACAATTGTTATAGAATTACGCAGAATTCTTATATTAACCATAATATAAAATGATCTAATCGGGTTTCTGTTTGCCCTACCCTAGAAGTTTAATTGTGCATTTTACTCGACATTTCATATCCTTTAAGATGCCACCTAGCCCAATACGCTATCTGAAATAGGGGCGACGTACATTGAACAAACGTGATAAAATTACGCTGATATCTTATATTAACCATAATATAATACGATCTATTCGGGTCTCTGATTACCCTATCATAGAAGTTTAGTAGTGCATTTTACTCTACATTTCATGTGCTTTAAGATTCCGCTTAGCCCAATACGCTATCTGAAGTAGGAGCTACGTAAATTGAACAAATGTGACAGAGTAACGCAGAATCCTTATATTAGCCATAATATAATATGATCTATTCGGGTCTCTGATTGCCCTATCATAGAAGTTTAGTAGTACATTTTACTCACCATATCATGCGCCTTAAGGTGCCACCTAGCGCAATACGCTATCTGAAGTAGGAGCGACGTAAATTGAACAAACCTGATAGAATTACGCAGAATTCTTATATTAACCATAATATGATATGATCTATTTGGGTCTCCGATTGCCCTATCATAGAAGGTTAGTATTGCATTTTACTCGCCATTCCACGCGCTTTAAGGTGCCGCCTTGCCCAATATACTATCTGAAATAGGAGCGTCGTAAATTGAACAAATGTGATAGAATTACGCAGAATTCTTATATTAACCATAATATAAAATGATCTAATCGGGTCTGTGTTTGCCCTACCCTAGAAGTATAATAGTGCATTTTACTCGCCATTTCATGCGCTTTGAGATGCCGCTTAGCCCAATACGCTATCTGAAATAGGAGCGACGTAAATTGAACGAATGTGATAGAATTTCGCTGAATTCTTATATTAAACAAAATGTAAAATGCTCTAATCGGCTCTCTGTTCGCCCTACCCTAGAAGTTTGATAGTGCATTCTACTCACAATTTCATGCGCTTTGAGATGCCGCTTAGCCTAATACGCTATCTGAAATAGGAGCGACGTAAATTGAACAAATGTGATAGAATTTCGCTTTATTCTTATATTAACCATAATGTAAAATGATCTAATCGGGTCTCTGTTCGCACTACCCTAGAAGTTTAATAGTGCATTTTACTCGCCATTTCATGCGCTTTGAGATGCCGCTTAGCCTAATACGCTATCTGAAATAGGAGCGACGTAAATTGAACAAATGTGATATAATTTCGCTGAATTCTTATATTAACCAAAATATAAAATGATCTAATCGGGTCTCTGATTGCCCCACCCTAGAAGTTTAATAGTGCATTTTACTCGCCATTTCATGCGCTTTGAGATGCCGCTTAGCGCAATACGCTATCTGAAATAGGAGCGTCGTAAATTTAACAAATGTGATAGAAGTACGCTGAATTATTATATTAACCGTAATATAAAATGATGTAATCGGGTCTCTGTTTGCCTTACCCTAGAAGTTTAATTGAGCATTTTACACACCATTTCATGCGCTTTGTGTTGCCGCTTAGCCCAGTACGCTATCTGAAATGGGAGCGACGTAAATTGAACAAATGTGATAGAATTTCGCAGAATTCTTATATTAAAGAAAATATAAAATGATCTAATCGGGTCTCTGATTGCCCTACCCTACAAGTTTAATAGTGCATTTTACTCGCCATTTCATGCGCTTTGAGGTGCCGCTTTGCCGATTACGCAAACTGAAATAGGAGCGACGTAAATTGAACAAATGTGATAGAATTTCGCCGAATTCTTATATTAACCATAATGTAAAATGATCTAATCGGGTCTCTGTTCGCCCCACCCTAGAAGTTTAATAGTGCATTTTACTCGCCATTTCATGCGCTTTGAGATGCCGCTTAGCCCAATACGCTAGCTGAAATAGGAGCGTCGTAAATTGAACAGATGCGATACAATTTCGCTGAATTCTTAAATTAACCATAATATAAAATGATCTAATCGGGTCTCTGTTTGCCCTACCCAACAAGTTTAATACTGCATTTTATTCGCCATTTCTCGCGCTTTAAGATGCCGCTTAGCCCAATACGCTATCTGAAACAGGAGCGACGTAAGTTGGACAAATGTGATATAATTTCGCTGAATTCTTAAATTAACCATAATATAAATTGATCTAATCGGGTCTCTGTTTGCCCTACCCTACAAGTTTAATAGTGCATTTTATTCGCCATTTCACGCGCTTTGAGATGCCGCCTAGCCCAGTACGCTATCTGAAATAGGAGCGACGTAAATTGAACAAATGTGATAGAATTACACTGCATTCGTATATTAACCATAATGTAAAATGATCTAAACGGGTCTCTGTGTGCCTTACCCTAGAAGATTGATAGTGCATTTTACTCGCCATTTCATGCGCTTTGTGGTGCCGCTTAGCGCAATACCCTATCTGAAATAGGAGCGACGTAAATTGAACGAATGTGATATAATTTTGCTGAATTCTTAAATTAACCATAATATAAAATGATCTAATCGGGTCTCTGGTTGCCCTACCCCAGAAGTTTAATAGCGCATCTTACTCGCCATTTCATGCTCTTTGAGATGCCGCTTAGCCCAATACGCTATCTGAAATAGGAGCGACGTAAATTGAACAAATGTGATAAAATTTCGCTGAATACTTATATTAACCATAATATATCATGATCTAATCGGGTCTCTGATTGCCCTATCGTAGAAGGTTAGTAGGGCATTTTACTCGTCATTCCACGCGCTTTAAGATGCCGCCTAGCCCATTACGCTATCTGAAACAGGAGCGACGTTGATTGAATAAATGTGATAGAATTACGCTGAATTCTTATATTAACCGTAATATAAAATGATCTAATCGGGTCTCTGTTTGCCTTACCTTAGAAGTTTTATAGTTTATTGTACTCGCCATTTCATGCGCTTTGAGATGCTGCTTAGCCCAATACGCTATCTGAAATAGGTGTGACGTAAATTGAACAAATGTGATAGAATTTCGCAGAATTCTTATATTAACCATAATGTAAAATGATCTAATCCGGTCTCTGTGCTCCCTACCCTAGAAGTTTAATAGTGCATTTCACTCGCCATTTCATGCGCTTTGAGATGCCGCTTAGCCCAATACGCTATCTGAAATAGGAGCGACGTAAATTGAACAAATGTGATAGAATTTCGCTGAATTCTTATAATAAACGAAATATAATATGATCTAATCGGGTATCTGATCGCCCTATCATAGAAGTTTAATAGTGCATTTTACTCGCCATTCCAAGCGCTTTAAGATGCCGCCTAGCCCAGTACGCTATCTGAAATAGGAGCGATGTAAATTCAACAAATGTGATATAATTTCGCTGAATTCTGAAATTAACCATAATATAAAATGATCTAATCGGGTCTCCGTTTGCCCTATCCTAGAAGTTTAATAGTGTAGTTTACTCGCCATTTCATGCGCTTTGAGATGCCGCTTAGCCCAATACGCTCTCTGAAATAGGAGCGACGTAAATTGACGAAATGTGATAGAATTACACTGCGTTCATATATTAACCATAATGTAAAATGATCTAAACGGGTCTCTGTTTGCCTTACCCTAGAAGTTTGATAGTGCGTTTTACTCGCAATTTCATGCGCTTTGAGATGCCGCTTGGGCCAATACCCTATCTGAAATAGGAGCGACGTAAATTGAACGATTGTGATATAATTTCGCTGAATTCTTATATTAACCATAATGTAAAATGATCTAATCAGGTCTCTGTTCGCCTTACCCTAGAAGTTTAATAGTGCACTTTACTCGCCATTTCATGAGCTTTGAGATACCGCTTAGCCCAATACGCTATCTGAAATAGGAGCCACGTAAATTGAACAAATGTGATAAAATCACGCTGAATTCATATATTAACCGTAATATAAAATGATCTAATCGGGTCTCTGTTTGCCTTACCCTAGAAGTTTAATAGTGTATTTCACTCGCCATTTCATGCACTTTGAGATGCCGCTTAGCCCAATACGCTATCTGAAATAGGAGCGACGTAAATTGAACAAATGTGATAGAATTTCGCTGAATTCTTATATTAACCATAATGTAAAATGATCTGATCGGGTCTCCGTTCGCCTTACCCTTGAAGTTTAATAGTGCATTTTACTCGCCATTTCATGCGCTTTGTAATGCCGCTTAGCCCAGTACGCTATCTGAAATAGGAGCGACGTAAATTGAACAAATGTGATACAATTTCGCTGAATTCTTAAATTAACCATAATATAAAATGATTTAATCGGGTCTCTGATTGCCCTATCATAGAAGTTTAATAGTGCATTTTACTCGTCATTCCACACGCTTTAGGGTGCCGCCTAGCCCAATAGGCTATCTGAAATTGGAGCGACGTAAATTGAACAAATGTGATAGAATTACGCTGAATTCTTATATTAACCGTAATATAAAATTATCTAATCGGGTCTCTCTTTGCCTTACCCTAGAATTTTAATGGTGCATTTCACTCGACATTTCATGCGCTTTGAGATGCCGCTTAGCCCAATACGCTATCTGAAATAGGAGCGACGTAAATTGAACAAATGTGATAGAATTTCGCTGAATTCTTAAATTAACCATACTATAAAATGATCTAATCGGCTCTCTGTTCGCCCTACCCTAGAAGTTTAATAGTGCATTTCACACGTCATTCCACGCGCTTTAGGATGCCACCTAGCCCAGTAGGCTATTTGAAATAGGAGCGACGTAAATTGAACAAATGTGATAGAATTTCGCTGAATTCTTATATTAACCATAATGTAAAAGGATCTGATCGGGTCTCCGTTCGCCCCACCCTAGAAGTTTAATAGTGAATTTCTCTCGCCATTCCACGCGCTTTAGGAAGCCGCCTAGCCCAGTAGGATATCTGAAATAGGAGCGACGTAAATTGAACAAATGTGATAGAATTACGCCGTATTCTTATATTAACCGTAATATAAAATTATCTAATCGGGTCTCTCTTTGCCTTACCCTAGAATTTTAATGGTGCATTTCACTCGACATTTCATGCGCTTTGAGATGCCGCTTAGCCCAATACGCTATCTGAAATAGGAGCGACGTAAATTGAACAAATGTGATAGAATTTCGCTGAATTCTTAATTAACCATACTATAAAATGATCTAATCGGCTCTCTGTTCGCCCTACCCTAGAAGTTTAATAGTGCATTTCACACGTCATTCCACGCGCTTTAGGATGCCACCTAGCCCAGTAGGCTATTTGAAATTGGAGCGACGTAAATTGAACAAATGTGATAGAATTTCGCTGAATTCTTATATTAACCATAATGTAAAAGGATCTGATCGGGTCTCCGTTCGCCCCACCCTAGAAGTTTAATAGTGAATTTCTCTCGCCATTCCACGCGCTTTAGGAAGCCGCCTAGCCCAGTAGGATATCTGAAATAGGGGCGACGTAAATTGAACAAATGTGATAGAATTACGCTGAATTCTTATATTAACCGTAATATAAAATTATCTAATCGGGTCTCTCTTTGCCTTACCCTAGAATTTTAATGGTGCATTTCACTCGACATTTCATGCGCTTTGAGATGCCGCTTAGCCCAATACGCTATCTGAAATAGGAGCGACGTAAATTGAACAAATGTGATAGAATTACGCTGAATTCTTATATTAACCGTAATATAAAATTATCTAATCGGGTCTCTCTTTGCCTTACCCTAGAAGTTCAATAGTGCATTTCACTCGTCATTTCATGCGCTTTGAGATGCCGCGCAGCCCAATAAGCTATCTGAAATAGGAGCGACGTAAATTGAACAAATGTGATACAATTTTGCTGAATACTTATATTAACCATAATATATAATGATCTAATCGGGTCTCTGATTGCCCTATCGTAGAAGGTTAGTAGGGCATTTTACTCGTCATTCCACGCGCTTTAAGATGCCGCCTAGCCCATTACGCTATCTGAAATAGGAGCGACGTAGATTGAATAAATGTGATAGAATTACGCTGAATTATTATATTAACCGTAATATAAAATGATCTAATCGGGTCTCTGTTTGCCTTACCTTAGAAGTTTTATAGTTGATTTTACTCGCCATTTCATGCGCTTTGAGATGCCGCTTAGCCCAATGCGCTATCTGAAATAGGAGTGACGTAAATTGAACAAATGTGATAGAATTTCGCAGAATTCTTATATTAACCATAATGTAAAATGATCTAACCCGGTCTCTGTGCTCCCTACCCTAGAAGTTTAATAGTGCATTTAACTCGCCATTTCATGCGCTTTGAGATGCCGCTTAGCCCAATACGCTATCTGAAATAGGAGCGACGTAAATTGAACAAATGTGATAGAATTTCGCTGAATTCTTATAATAAACGAAATATAATATGATCTAATCGGGTATCTGATTGCCCTATCATAGAAGTTTAATAGTGCATTTTACTCGCCATTCCAAGCGCTTTAAGATGCCGCCTAGCCCAGTACGCTATCTGAAATAGGAGCGACGTAAATTGAACAAATGTGATATAATTTCGCTGAATTCTGCAATTTACCATAATATAAAATGATCTAATCGGGTCTCTGATTGCCCTATCATAGAAGTTTAATAGCGCATTTTACTCGCCATTCCACGCGCTTTAAGATGCCGCTTAGCCCAGTACGCTATCTGAAATAGGAGCGACGTAAATTGAACAAATGTGATAGAATTTCGCAGAATTCTTATATTAAACAAAATATAAAATGATCTAATCGGGTCTCTGATTGCCCTACCCTACAAGTTTAATAGTGCATTTTACTCGCCATTTCATGCGCTTTGAGGTGCCGCTTTGCCGAATACGCAAACTGAAATAGGAGCGACGTAAATTGAACAGATGTGATAGAATTTCGCTGAATTCTTATATTAACCATAATATAAAATGATCTAATCGGGTCTCTGTTTGCCTTACCTTAGAAGTTTGATAGTGCATTTTACTCACCATTTCATGCGCTTTGAGATGAAGCTAAGCCCAATACGCTGTCTGAAATAAGAGCGACGTAAATTGAACGAATGTGATATAATTTCGCTGAATTCTTAAATTAACCATAATATAAAATGATCTAATCGGGTCTCTGTTTGCCTTATCATAGAAGCTTAATAGTGCATTTTACTCGCCATTTCACGCGCTTTAAGATGCCGCTTAGCCCAGGACGCTATCTGAAATAGGAGCGACGTAAATTGAACAAATGTGATAGAATTTCGCAGAATTCATATATTAAACAAAATATAAAATGATCTGATCGGGTCTCTGATTGCCCTATCATAGAAGTTTAATAGTGCATTTTACTCGTCATTCCACACGCTTTAGGGTGCCGCCTAGCCCAATAGGCTATCTGAAATAGGAGCGACGTAAATTGAACAAATGTGATAGAATTTCGCTGAATTCTTATATTAACCATAATATAAAATGATCTAATCGGGTCTCTGTTTGCCTTACCTTAGAAGTTTGATAGTGCATTTTACTCACCATTTCATGCGCTTTGAGATGAAGCTAAGCCCAATACTCTGTCTGAAAAAAGAGCGACGTAAATTGAACGAATGTGATATAATTTCGCTGAATTCTTAAATTAACCATAATATAAAATGATCTAATCGGGTCTCTGTTTGCCTTATCATAGAAGCTTAATAGTGCATTTTACTCGCCATTTCACGCGCTTTAAGATGCCGCTTAGCCCAGGACGCTATCTGAAATAGGAGCGACGTAAATTGAACAAATGTGATAGAATTACGCTGCACTCTTATATTAACCGTAATATAAAATGATCTAATCGGGTCTCTGTTTGCCTTACTCTAGAAGCTTCATAGTGCATTTTACTCGCCACTTCATGCGCTTTGAGATGCCGCTTAGCCCAATACGCTATCTGAAATAGGAGCGACGTAAATTGAACAAATGTGATAGAATTACGCTGAATTCTTATATTAACCATAATGTAAAATGATCTAATCGGGTCTTTGTTTGCCCTACCCTAGAAGTTTAATAGCGCATTATATTCGCCATTCCACGCGCTTTAAGATGCCGCCTAGCCCAGTACGCTATCTGAAATAGGAGCGACGTAAATTGAACAAATGTGATAGAATTACACTGCATTCTTATATTAACCATAATGTAAAATGATCTAAAGGGGTCTCTGTTTGCCTTACCCTAGAAGTTTGATAGTGCATTTTACTCGCCATTTCATGCGCTTTGTGGTGCCGCTTAGCCCAATACCCTATCTGAAATAGGAGCGACGTAAATTGAACGAATGTGACATAATTTCGTTGAATTCTTAAATTAACCATAATATAAAACGATCTAATCGGGTCTCTGGTTGCCCGACCCTAGAAGATTAGTAGCGCATTTTACTCGGCATTTCATGCGCTTTGAGATGCTTCTTAGCCCAATACGCTATCTGAAATAGGAGCGACGTAAATTGAACAAATGTGATAGAATTACGTTGAATTCTCATATTAACCGTAATGTAAAATGATCTAAACGGGTCTCTGTTTGCCTTACCCTAGAAGTTTATTAGTGCATTTTACTCGCCATTTCATGCGCTTTGAGATGCCGCTTAGCCCAATACGCTATTTGGAATAGGAGCAACGGAAATTGAACAAATGTGATAGAATTTCGCTGAATTCTTATATTAAACAAAATATAAAATGATCTAATCGGGTCTATGATTGCCCAATCATAGAAGTTTAGTAGTGCATTTTGCTCTCCATTCCACGCGCTTTAAGATACCGCCTAGCACAGTACGGTATCTGAAATAGGAGCGACGTAAATTGAACAAATGTGATAGAATTACGCTGAATACTTATATTAACCGTAATATAAAATGATCTAATCGGGTGTCTGTTTGCCTTACCCTAGAAGTTTGTTAGTGCATTTTACTTGCCATTTCATGCGCTTTGAGATGCCACTTAGCCCAATACGCTATCTGAAATAGGAGCGACGTAAATTGAACAAATGTGATAGAATTACGCTGGATTCTTATATTAACCGTAATATAAAATAATCTAATCGGGTCTCTGTTTGCCTTACCCTAGAAGTTTGATAGTGCGTATTAATCACCATTTCATGCGCTTTGAGATGCCGCTTAGCCCAATACGCTATCTGAAATAGGAGCAACGTAAATTGAACAAATGTGATAGAATTACGCTGAATTCTTATATTAACCGCAATATAAAATGATCTAATCAGATCTCTCTTTGCCTTACCCTAGAAGTTTAATAGTGCATTTCACTCGTCATTTCATGCGCTTTGAGATGCCGCGTAGTCCAATAAGCTATCTGAAATAGGAGCGACGTAAATTGATCAAATGTGATAGAATTTCGCTGAATTCTTATATTAACCAGAATATAAAATGGTCTAATCGGGTCTCTGATTGCCCCACCCTAGAAGTTTAATAGTGCATTTTACTCGCCATTTCATGCGCTTTGAGATGCCGCTTAGCCCAATACGCTACCTGAAATAGGAGCGACGTAAATTGAACAAATGTGATAGAAATTCGCTGAAATCTTATATTAACCATAATGTAAAATGATCTAATCGGGTCTCTGTTCGCCCTACCCTAGAAGTTTAATAGTGCATTTTACTGGCCATTTCATGCGCTTTGAGATGTCGCTTAGCCCAATACGCTATCTGAAATAGGAGCGACGTAAATTTAACAAATGTGATAGACGTACGCTGAATTATTATATTAACCGTAATATAAAATGATGTAATCGGGGCTCTGTTTGCCTTACCCTAGAAGTTTAATTGAGCATTTTACACACCATTTCATGAGCCTTGTGATGCCCCTTATCCCAGTACGCTATCTGAAATAGGAGCGACGTAAATTGAACAAATGTGATAGAATTTCGCTGAATTCTTAAATTAACCATAATATAAAATGATCTAATCTGGTCGCTGTTTGCCCTACCTTAGAAGCTTAATAGTGCATTTTATTCGCCATTTCATGCGCTTCGAGATGCCGCTTAGCCCAATACGCTATCTGAAATAGGAGCGACGTAAATTGAACAAATGTGATAGAATTTCGCTGCATTCTCATATTAACCATAATGTAAAATGATATAATCGGGTCTCTGGACGCCCTACCCTAGAAGTTTAATTGTGCATTTCACTCGTCATTTCATGCGCTTTGAGATGCCGCTTAGCCCAATACGCTATCTGAAATAGAAGCGACGTACATTGAACAAATGTGATACAATTTCGCTGAATTCTTAAATTAACCATAATATAAAATGATCTAATCGGGTCTCTGATTGCCCTATCATAGAAGTTTAATAGTGCATTTTACTCGTCATTCCACACGCTTTAGGGTGCCGCCCTGCCCAGTAGGCGATCTGAAATAGGAGCGACATCAATTGAACAAATGTGATAGAATCTCGCTGCATTCTTATATTAACCATAATATAAAATGATCTCATCGGGTCTCTGTTTGCCCTACCCTAGAAGTTTAATAGTGCAATTTACTCGCCACTTCATGCGCTTTGAGATGCCGCTTAGCCCAATACGCTATATGAAATAGGAGCGACGTAAATTGAACAAATGTGATAGGATTTCACTGAATTCTTATATTAATCATAATGTAAAATTATATAATCGGGCCTCTGTTCGCCCCACCCTAGAAGTTTAACACTGCATTTCACTCGACATTCCACACGCTTTAGGATGCCGCCCAGCCCAGTAGGCGATCTGAAATAGGAGCGACATCAATTGAACAAATGTGATAGAATCTCGCTGTATTCTTATATTAACCATAATATAAAATGATCTCATCGGGTCTCTGTTTGCCTTACCCTAGAAGTTCGATAGTGCATTTTACTCGCCATTTCATGCGCTTTGAGATGCCGCCCAACCCAGTAGGCTATCTGAAATAGGAGCGACATCAATTGAACAAATGTGATAGAATTTCGCTGAATTCTTAAATTAACCATAATATAAAATGATCTAATCGGGTCTCTGTTTGCCCTACCCTAGAAGTTTAACAGTTCATTTTACTCGCCATTTCATGCGCTTTGAGATGCCGCTTAGCCCAAGACGCTATCTGAAATAGGAGAGACGTAAATTGAACAAATGTGATAGAATTTCGCTGAATTCTTAAATTAACCATAATATAAAATGATCTAATCGGGTCTCTGTTTGCCCTACGCTAGAAGTTTAATAGTGCATTTTACTCGCCATTTCATGCGCTTTGAGGTGCCGCTCAGACCAATACGCTATCTGAAATAGGAGCGACGTAAATTGAACAAATGTGATAGAATTAAGCTGAATTCTTAAATTAACTATAATATACAATGATCTAATCGGGTCTCTGTTTACCCTACCCTAGAAGTTTAATAGTGCATTTTACTCGCCATTTCATGCGCTTTGCGATGCGGCTTAGCCCAATACGCTATCTGAAATGGGAGCGACGTAAATTGAACAAATGAGATAGATCTACGCTGAATTCTTATATTAACCGTAATATAAAATGATATCATCGGGTCTCTGTTTGCCTTACCCTAGAAGTTTGATTGTGCATTTTACTCGCCATTTCATGCTCTTTGAGATGCCGCTTAGCCCAATACGCTATCTGAAATAGGAGCGACGTAAATTGAACGAATGTGATAGAATCTCGCTGCATTCTTATATTATCCGTAATATAAAATTATCTAATCGGGTCTCTCTTTGCCTTACCCTAGAAGTTCAATAGTGCATTTCACTCGTCATTTCATGCGCTTTGAGATGCCGCGCAGCCCAATAAGCTATCTGAAATAGGAGCGACGTAAATTGAACAAATGTGATACAATTTTGCTGAATACTTATATTAACCATAATATATAATGATCTAATCGGGTCTCTGATTGCCCTATCGTAGAAGGTTAGTAGGACATTTTACTCGTCATTCCACGCGCTTTAAGATGCCGCCTAGCCCATTACGCTATCTGAAATAGGAGCGACGTAGATTGAATAAATGTGATAGAATTACGCTGAATTATTATATTAACCGTAATATAAAATGATCTAATCGGGTCTCTGTTTGCCTTACCTTAGAAGTTTTATAGTTGATTTTACTCGCCATTTCATGCGCTTTGAGATGCCGCTTAGCCCAATGCGCTATCTGAAATAGGAGTGACGTAAATTGAACAAATGTGATAGAATTTCGCAGAATTCTTATATTAACCATAATGTAAAATGATCTAACCCGGTCTCTGTGCTCCCTACCCTAGAAGTTTAATAGTGCATTTAACTCGCCATTTCATGCGCTTTGAGATGCCGCTTAGCCCAATACGCTATCTGAAATAGGAGCGACGTAAATTGAACAAATGTGATAGAATTTCGCTGAATTCTTATAATAAACGAAATATAATATGATCTAATCGGGTATCTGATTGCCCTATCATAGAAGTTTAATAGTGCATTTTACTCGCCATTCCAAGCGCTTTAAGATGCCGCCTAGCCCAGTACGCTATCTGAAATAGGAGCGACGTAAATTGAACAAATGTAATATAATTTCGCTGAATTCTGCAATTTACCATAATATAAAATGATCTAATCGGGTCTCTGATTGCCCTATCATAGAAGTTTAATAGCGCATTTTACTCGCCATTCCACGCGCTTTAAGATGCCGCTTAGCCCAGTACGCTATCTGAAATAGGAGCGACGTAAATTGAACAAATGTGATAGAATTTCGCAGAATTCTTATATTAAACAAAATATAAAATGATCTAATCGGGTCTCTGATTGCCCTACCCTACAAGTTTAATAGTGCATTTTACTCGCCATTTCATGCGCTTTGAGGTGCCGCTTTGCCGAGTACGCAAACTGAAATAGGAGCGACGTAAATTGAACAAATGTGATAGAATTTCGCTGAATTCTTATATTAACCATAATATAAAATGATCTAATCGGGTCTCTGTTTGCCTTACCTTAGAAGTTTGATAGTGCATTTTACTCACCATTTCATGCGCTTTGAGATGAAGCTAAGCCCAATACGCTGTCTGAAATAAGAGCGACGTAAATTGAACGAATGTGATATAATTTCGCTGAATTCTTAAATTAACCATAATATAAAATGATCTAATCGGGTCTCTGTTTGCCTTATCATAGAAGCTTAATAGTGCATTTTACTCGCCATTTCACGCGCTTTAAGATGCCGCTTAGCCCAGGACGCTATCTGAAATAGGAGCGACGTAAATTGAACAAATGTGATAGAATTTCGCAGAATTCTTATATTAAACAAAATATAAAATGATCTGATCGGGTCTCTGATTGCCCTATCATAGAAGTTTAATAGTGCATTTTACTCGTCATTCCACACGCTTTAGGGTGCCGCCTAGCCCAATAGGCTATCTGAAATAGGAGCGACGTAAATTGAACGAATGTGATAGAATTTCGCTGAATTCTTATATTAACCATAATATAAAATGATCTAATCGGGTCTCTGTTTGCCTTACCTTAGAAGTTTGATAGTGCATTTTACTCACCATTTCATGCGCTTTGAGATGAAGCTAAGCCCAATACGCTGTCTGAAAAAAGAGCGACGTAAATTGAACGAATGTGATATAATTTCGCTGAATTCTTAAATTAACCATAATATAAAATGATCTAATCGGGTCTCTGTTTGCCTTATCATAGAAGCTTAATAGTATATTTTACTCGCCATTTCACGCGCTTTAAGATGCCGCTTAGCCCAGGACGCTATCTGAAATAGGAGCGACGTAAATTGAACAAATGTGATAGAATTACGCTGCACTCTTATATTAACCGTAATATAAAATGATCTAATCGGGTCTCTGTTTGCCTTACTCTAGAAGCTTCATAGTGCATTTTACTCGCCACTTCATGCGCTTTGAGATGCCGCTTAGCCCAATACGCTATCTGAAATAGGAGCGACGTAAATTGAACAAATGTGATAGAATTACGCTGAATTCTTATATTAACCATAATGTAAAATGATCTAATCGGGTCTTTGTTTGCCCTACCCTAGAAGTTTAATAGCGCATTATATTCGCCATTCCACGCGCTTTAAGATGCCGCCTAGCCCAGTACGCTATCTGAAATAGGAGCGACGTAAATTGAACAAATGTGATAGAATTACACTGCATTCTTATATTAACCATAATGTAAAATGATCTAAAGGGGTCTCTGTTTGCCTTACCCTAGAAGTTTGATAGTGCATTTTACTCGCCATTTCATGCGCTTTGTGGTGCCGCTTAGCCCAATACCCTATCTGAAATAGGAGCGACGTAAATTGAACGAATGTGACATAATTTCGTTGAATTCTTAAATTAACCATAATATAAAACGATCTAATCGGGTCTCTGGTTGCCCGACCCTAGAAGATTAGTAGCGCATTTTACTCGGCATTTCATGCGCTTTGAGATGCTTCTTAGCCCAATACGCTATCTGAAATAGGAGCGACGTAAATTGAACAAATGTGATAGAATTACGTTGAATTCTCATATTAACCGTAATGTAAAATGATCTAAACGGGTCTCTGTTTGCCTTACCCTAGAAGTTTATTAGTGCATTTTACTCGCCATTTCATGCGCTTTGAGATGCCGCTTAGCCCAATACGCTATTTGAAATAGGAGCAACGGAAATTGAACAAATGTGATAGAATTTCGCTGAATTCTTATATTAAACAAAATATAAAATGATCTAATCGGGTCTATGATTGCCCAATCATAGAAGTTTAATAGTGCATTTTGCTCTCCATTCCAGGCGCTTTAAGATACCGCCTAGCACAGTACGGTATCTGAAATAGGAGCGACGTAAATTGAACAAATGTGATAGAATTACGCTGAATACTTATATTAACCGTAATATAAAATGATCTAATCGGGTGTCTGTTTGCCTTACCCTAGAAGTTTGTTAGTGCATTTTACTTGCCATTTCATGCGCTTTGAGATGCCACTTAGCCCAATACGCTATCTGAAATAGGAGCGACGTAAATTGAACAAATGTGATAGAATTACGCTGGATTCTTATATTAACCGTAATATAAAATAATCTAATCGGGTCTCTGTTTGCCTTACCCTAGAAGTTTGATAGTGCATTTTATTCACCATTTCATGCGCTTTGAGATGCCGCTTAGCCCAATACGCTATCTGAAATAGGAGCGACGTAAATTGAACAAATGTGATAGAATTACGCTGAATTCTTATATTAACCGCAATATAAAATGATCTAATCAGATCTCTCTTTGCCTTACCCTAGAAGTTTAATAGTGCATTTCACTCGTCATTTCATGCGCTTTGAGATGCCGCGTAGTCCAATAAGCTATCTGAAATAGGAGCGACGTAAATTGATCAAATGTGATAGAATTTCGCTGAATTCTTATATTAACCAGAATATAAAATGGTCTAATCGGGTCTCTGATTGCCCCACCCTAGAAGTTTAATAGTGCATTTTACTCGCCATTTCATGCGCTTTGAGATGCCGCTTAGCCCAATACGCTACCTGAAATAGGAGCGACGTAAATTGAACAAATGTGATAGAAATTCGCTGAAATCTTATATTAACCATAATGTAAAATGATCTAATCGGGTCTCTGTTCGCCCTACCCTAGAAGTTTAATAGTGCATTTTACTGGCCATTTCATGCGCTTTGAGATGTCGCTTAGCCCAATACGCTATCTGAAATAGGAGCGACGTAAATTTAACAAATGTGATAGACGTACGCTGAATTATTATATTAACCGTAATATAAAATGATGTAATCGGGGCTCTGTTTGCCTTACCCTAGAAGTTTAATTGAGCATTTTACACACCATTTCATGAGCCTTGTGATGCCCCTTATCCCAGTACGCTATCTGAAATAGGAGCGACGTAAATTGAACAAATGTGATAGAATTTCGCTGAATTCTTAAATTAACCATAATATAAAATGATCTAATCTGGTCGCTGTTTGCCCTACCCTAGAAGCTTAATAGTGCATTTTTTCGCCATTTCATGCGCTTCGAGATGCCGCTTAGCCCAATACGCTATCTGAAATAGGAGCGACGTAAATTGAACAAATGTGATAGAATTTCGCTGCATTCTCATATTAACCATAATGTAAAATGATATAATCGGGTCTCTGGACGCCCTACCCTAGAAGTTTAATTGTGCATTTCACTCGTCATTTCATGCGCTTTGAGATGCCGCTTAGCCCAATACGCTATCTGAAATAGAAGCGACGTACATTGAACAAATGTGATACAATTTCGCTGAATTCTTAAATTAACCATAATATAAAATGATCTAATCGGGTCTCTGATTGCCCTATCATAGAAGTTTAATAGTGCATTTTACTCGTCATTCCACACGCTTTAGGGTGCCGCCCTGCCCAGTAGGCGATCTGAAATAGGAGCGACATCAATTGAACAAATGTGATAGAATCTCGCTGCATTCTTATATTAACCATAATATAAAATGATCTCATCGGGTCTCTGTTTGCCCTACCCTAGAAGTTTAATAGTGCAATTTACTCGCCACTTCATGCGCTTTGAGATGCCGCTTAGCCCAATACGCTATATGAAATAGGAGCGACGTAAATTGAACAAATGTGATAGGATTTCACTGAATTCTTATATTAATCATAATGTAAAATTATATAATCGGGCCTCTGTTCGCCCCACCCTAGAAGTTTAACACTGCATTTCACTCGACATTCCACACGCTTTAGGATGCCGCCCAGCCCAGTAGGCGATCTGAAATAGGAGCGACGTAAATTGAACAAATGTGATAGAATTACGCTGAATTCTTATATTAACCGTAATATAAAATGATCTAATCTGGTCTCTGTTTGCCTTACCCTAGAATGTTAATAGTGCATTTTACTCGCCATTCCATGCGCTTCGCGATGCCGCTTAGCCCAATACGCTATCTGAAATGGGAGCGACGTAAATTGAACAAATGTGATAGAATATCTCTGAATTCTTAAATTAACCATAATATAAAATGATCTGATCGGGTCTCTGTTTGCCCTACCCTAGAAGTTTAATAGTGCAATTTACTCGCCATTACATGCGCTTTGAGATGCCGCTTAGCCCAATACGCTATCTGAAATAGGAGCGGCGTAAGTTGAACAAATGTGATAGAATTTCGCTGAATTCGTATATTAAACAAAATATAAAATGGTGTAATCGGGTCTCTGTTTGCCCTACCCTAGAAGATTAATAGTGCAATTTACTCGCCATTTCATGCGCTTTGAGAAGCCGCTTAGCCTAATACGCTATCTGAAATAGGAGCGACGTAAATTGAACAAATGTGATAGAATTTCGCTGAATTCTTAAATTAATCAAAATATAAAATGATCTAATCGGGTCTCTGTTTGCCCTACCCTAGAAGTTTAATAGTGCAATTTACTCGCCACTTCATGCGCTTTGAGATGCCGCTTAGCCCAATACGCTATATGAAATAGGAGCGACGTAAATTGAACAAATGTGATAGGATTTCACTGAATTCTTATATTAACCATAATGTAAAATTATATAATCGGGCCTCTGTTCGCCCCACCCTAGAAGTTTAACACTGCATTTCACTCGACATTCCACACGCTTTAGGATGCCGCCCAGCCCAGTAGGCGATCTGAAATAGGAGCGACATCAATTGAACAAATGTGATAGAATCTCGCTGTATTCTTATATTAACCATAATATAAAATGATCTCATCGGGTCTCTGTTTGCCTTACCCTAGAAGTTCGATAGTGCATTTTACTCGCCATTTCATGCGCTTTGAGATGCCGCCCAACCCAGTAGGCTATCTGAAATAGGAGCGACATCAATTGAACAAATGTGATAGAATTTCGCTGAATTCTTAAATTAACCATAATATAAAATGATCTAATCGATTCTCTGTTTGCCCTACCCTAGAAGTTTAATAGTGCATTTTACTCGGCATTTCATGCGCTTTGAGATGACGCTTAGCCCAATACGCTATCTGAAATAGGAGCGACGTAAATTGAATAAATGTGAAAGAATTTCGCTGATTTCTTAAATTAACCATAATATAAAATGATCTAATCGGGTCTCTGTTTGCCCTACCCTGGAAGTTTAACAGTGCAATTTACTCGCCATTTCATGCGCTTTGAGAAGCCGCTTAACCCAATACGCTATCTAAAATAGGAGCGACGTAAATTGTAGAAATGTGATAGAATTACCCTGAGTTCTTATATTAACCGTAATATAAAATGATCTAATCGTGTCTCTGTTTGCCTTACCCTAGAAGTTTGATAGTGCATGTTACTCGCCATTTCATGCGCTTTGAGATGCCGCCTAGCCCAATAGGCTATCTGAAATAGGAGCGACGTAAGTTGAACAAATGTGATAGAATTTCGCTGAATTCTTAAATTAACCATAATATAAAATGATCTAATCGGGTCTCTGTTTGCCCTACCCTAGAAGTTTAACAGTTCATTTTACTCGCCATTTCATGCGCTTTGAGATGCCGCTTAGCCCAAGACGCTATCTGAAATAGGAGAGACGTAAATTGAACAACTGTGATAGAATTACGCAGAATTCTTATATTAACCATAATATAAAATGATCTAATCGGGTCTGTGTTTGCCCTACCCTAGAAGTATAATAGTGCATTTTACTCGCCATTTCATGCGCTTTGAGATGCCGCTTAGCCCAATACGCTATCTGAAATAGGAGCGACGTAAATTGAACGAATGTGATAGAATTTCGCTGAATTCTTATATTAAACAAAATGTAAAATGCTCTAATCGGCTCTCTGTTCGCCCTACCCTAGAAGTTTGATAGTGCATTCTACTCACAATTTCATGCGCTTTGAGATGCCGCTTAGCCTAATACGCTATCTGAAATAGGAGCGACGTAAATTGAACAAATGTGATAGAATTTCGCTGAATTCTTATATTAAACAAAATATAAAATCATCTAATCGGGTCTCTGATTGCCCTACCATAGAAGTTCAATAGTGCACTTTACTCGCCATTTCACGCGCTTTAAGGTGCCGGCTAGCCCAGTACGCTATCTGAAATAGGAGCGCCATCAATTGAACAAATGTGATAGAATTACGCTGAATTCTTATATTAACCGTAGTATAAAATGATGTAATCGGGTCTCTGTTTGCCTTACCCTAGAAGTTTGATAGTGCATTTTACTCGCCATTCCATGCGCTTTGAGATGCCGCTTAGCCCGACACGCTATCTGAAATAGGAGCCACGTAAATTGAACGAATGTGATAGAATTTCGCTGAATTCTTATATTAACCAAATTATAAAATGACCTTATCGGGTCTCTGTTCGCCCTACCCTAGAAGTTTAATAGTGCATTTTACTCGCCATACCACGCGCATTAAGATGCCGCCTAGCCCAGTACGCCATCTGAAATAGGAGCGACGTAAGTTGAATGAATGTGATAGAATTTCACTGAATTCTTATATTAACAGAAATATAAAATGATCGAGTCGCGTCTCTGATTGCCCTGTCAGAGAAGTTTAATAGTGCATTTTACTCGCCATTCCACGCGCTTTAAGATGCCGCGTCGACCAATACGCTATCTGAAATAGGAGCGACGTAAATTGAACAGATGTGATAGAATTTCGCTGAATTCTTATATTAACCATAATGTAAAATTATCTAATCGGGTCTCTGTTCGCCTTACCCTAGAAGTTTAATGGTGCATTTGACTCGCCAATGCATGCGCTTTGAGATGCCGCTTAGCCCAATACGCTGCCTGAAATGGGAGCGACGTAAATTGAACAAATGTGATAGAATTTCGCTGAGTTCTTAAATTAACCATAATATAAAATGATCTAATCGGGTCTCTGTTTGCCCTACCCTAGAAGTTTAATAGTTCATTTTACTCGCCATTTCATGCGCGTTGAGATGCCGCTTAGTCCAAGACGCTATCTGAAATAGGAGCGACGTAAATTGAACAAATGTGATAGAACTTCGCTGAATTCTTAAATTAACCATAATATAAAATGATCTAATCGGGTCTCTGTTTGCCTTACCCTAGAAGTTTAATAGCGCATTTTACTGGCCATTTCATGCGCTTTGAGATGCTGCTTAGCCCAATACGCTATCTGAAATAGGAGCGACGTAAATTGAACAAATGTGATAGAATTTCGCTGAATTCTTAAATTAACCATAATATAAAATGATCTAATCGGGTCTCTGTTTGCCCTACTCTAGAAGGTTAATAGTTCATTTTACTTGCCATTTCATGCGCTTTGAGATGCCGCTTAGTCCAAGACGCTATCTGAAATAGGAGCGACGTAAGTTGAACAAATGTGATAGAATTTCGCTGAATTCTTAAATTAACCGTAATATAAAATGATGTAACCGGGTCTCTGTTTGCCCTACCCTAGAAGTATAATAGTGCATTTTACTCGCCATTTCATGCGCTCTGAGATGCCGCTTAGCCGAATACGCTACCTGAAATAGGAGCGACGTAAATTGAACAAATGTGATAGAATTACGCTGCCTTCTTATATTAACAGTAATATAAAATGATCTAATCGGGTCACTGTTTGCTTTACGATAGAAGTTTAATAGTGCATCTTACTTGTCATTTCATGCGCTTTGAGATGCCGCTGTGCGCAATACGCTATCTGAAATAGGAGCGACGTAAATTGAACAAATGTGATAGAATTACGCTGAATTCTTAAATTAATCTTAATATAAAAAGATCTAATGGGGTCTCTGTTTGCCGTACCCTAGAAGTTTAATGGTGCATTTGGCTCGCCATTGCATGCGCTTTGAGATGCCGCTTAGCCCAATACGCTGTCTGAAATGGGAGCGACGTAAATTGAACAAATGTGATAGAATTTCGCTGAATTCTTAAATTAACCATAATATAAAATGATCTAATCGGGTCTCTGTTTGCCCTACCCTAGAAGTTTAATAGTTCATTTTACTCGCCATTTCATGCGCTTTGAGATGCCGCTTAGTCCAAGACGCTATCTGAAATAGGAGCGACGTAAATTGAACAAATGTGATAGAATTACGCTGCCTTCTTATATTAACAGTAATATAAAATGATCTAATCGGGTCACTGTTTGCCGTACCCTAGAAGTTTAATGGTGCATTTGACTCGCCAATGCATGCGCTTTGAGATGCCGCTTAGCCCAATACGCTGCCTGAAATGGGAGCGACGTAAATTGAACAAATGTGATAGAATTTCGCTGAGTTCTTAAATTAACCATAATATAAAATGATCTAATCGGGTCTCTGTTTGCCCTACCCTAGAAGTTTAATAGTTCATTTTACTCGCCATTTCATGCGCGTTGAGATGCCGCTTAGTCCAAGACGCTATCTGAAATAGGAGCGACGTAAATTGAACAAATGTGATAGAACTTCGCTGAATTCTTAAATTAACCATAATATAAAATGATCTAATCGGGTCTCTGTTTGCCTTACCCTAGAAGTTTAATAGTGCATTTTACTGGCCATTTCATGCGCTTTGAGATGCTGCTTAGCCCAATACGCTATCTGAAATAGGAGCGACGTAAATTGAACAAATGTGATAGAATTTCGCTGAATTCTTAAATTAACCATAATATAAAATGATCTAATCGGGTCTCTGTTTGCCCTACTCTAGAAGGTTAATAGTTCATTTTACTTGCCATTTCATGCGCTTTGAGATGCCGCTTAGTCCAAGACGCTATCTGAAATAGGAGCGACGTAAGTTGAACAAATGTGATAGAATTTCGCTGAATTCTTAAATTAACCATAATATAAAATGATCTAATCGGGTCTCTGTTTGCCGTACCCTAGAAGTTTAATAGTGCAGTTTACTCGTCATTTCATGCGCTTTGAGATGCCGCTTATACCAATACGCTATCTGAAATAGGAGCGACGTAAATTGAACAAATGTGATAGATCAACGCTGCATTCTTATATTAACCGTAATATGAAATGATATCATCTGGTCTCTGTTTGCCTTACTCTAGAAGTTTGATAGTGCATTTTACTCGCCATTTCATGCGCGTTGAGATGCCGCTTAGCCCAATACGCTATCTGAAATAGGAGCGACGTAAATGGAACGAATGTGATAGAATCTCGCTGCATTCTTATATTAACCGTAATATAAAATGATCCCATCGGGTTTCTGTTTGCCTTACCCTAGAATTTCGATAGTGCATTTTACTCGCCATTTCATGCGCTTTGAGATGCTGCTTAGCCCAATACGCTATCTGAAATAGGAGCGACGTAAATTGAACAAATGTGATAGAATTTCGCGGAATTCTTAAATTAACCGTAATATAAAATGATATAATCGGGTCTCTGTTTGCCGTACCCTAGAAGTTTAATAGTGCAATTTACTCGCCATTTCATGCGCTTGGAGATGCCGCTTAGCCCAATACGCTATCTCAAATAGGAGCGACGTAAATGGAACGAATGTGATAGAATCTCGCTGCATTCTTATATTAACCGTAATATAAAATGATCTCATCGAGTTTCTGTTTGCCCTACCGTTGAAGTTTAATAGTGTATTTCACTCGTTATTTCATGCGCTTAGAGATGCCGCTTAGCCAAATACGCTATCTGAAATAGGAGCGACGTAAATTGAACAAATGTGATAGAATTTCGCTGAATTCTTATATTAACCATAATGTAAAATGATATAATCGGGTCTCTGTTCGCCCCACCCTAGAAGTTTAATACTGCATTTCACTCGACATTCCACACGCTTTAGGGTGCCGCCCAGCCCAGTAGGCGATCTGAAATAGTAGCGACGTCAATTGAACAAATGTGATTGAATTACGCTGAATTCTTATGTTAACCGTAATATAAAATGATCTAATCTGGTCTCTGTTTGCCTTACCCCAGAAGTTTAATAGTGCATTTTACTCGCCATTTCATGCGCTTCGGGATGCCGCTTAGCCCAATACGCTATCTGAAATAGGAGCGACGTAAATTGAACGAATGTGATAGAATTTCGCTGAATTCTTAAATTAACCATAATATAAAATGATATAATCGCGACTCAGGTTGCCCTACCGTAGAAGCTTAATAGTGCATTTTACTCGCGATTTCATGCGCTTTGAGATGCCGCTTAGCCCAATAAGCTATCTGAAATAGGAGCGACGTAAATTGAACAAATGTGATAGATCTACGCTGAATTCTTATATTAACTGTAATATGAAATGATATCATCGGGTCTCTGTTTGCCTTTCCCTAGAAGTTCGATAGTGCATATTCTCGCCATTTCATGCGCTATGAGATGCCGCTTAGCCCAATACGCTATCTGAAATAGAATTGACAAAAATTGAACGAATATGATAGAATTTCGCCTGGATTATTAAATTAACCATAATATAAAATGATCTAATCGGGACTCTGGTTGCCCTACCCTAGAAGTTTATTAGTGCATTTACTCGCGGTTTCATGCGCTTTAAGATGCCGCTTAGCCCGAATATGATATCTGAAATAGGAGCGACGTAAAGTGAACAAATGTGATGGAATTACGCCCGAATTCTTATATTAACCGTAAT
Source organism: Macropis europaea (assembly GCA_916610135.2). Taxonomy (NCBI): domain Eukaryota; kingdom Metazoa; phylum Arthropoda; class Insecta; order Hymenoptera; family Melittidae; genus Macropis; species Macropis europaea. Next base: position 38,199 of record CAKAJE020000615.1, on the reverse strand, counting down.
TTAAAATGATCTAATCGGGTCTCTGATTGCCCTATCATAGAAGTTTAATAGTGCATTTTACTCGCCATTCCACGCGCTTTAAGATGCCGCCTAGCCCAGTATGCTATCTGAAATAAGAACGACGTAAATTGAACAAATGTGATAGGATTTTGCTGAATTCTTAATTTAACCATAATATGAAATGATCTAATCGGGTCTCTGTTTGCCCTACCCTAGAAGTTTAATAGTGCATGTTACTCGTCATTTCATGCGCTTTGAGTTGCCGCTTAGCCCAATACGCTATCTGAAATGGGAGCGATGTAAATTGAACAAACGTGATAGAATTTCGCTGAATTCTTTTATTAACCATAATGTTAAATGATCTAATCGGGTCTCTGTTCGCCCTAGCGTAGAAGCTTAATCGTGCATTTTATTCGTCATCTCATGCGCTTTGAGATGCCGCTTAGACCAGTACGCTATCTGAAATAGGAGCGACGTAAATTGAACAAATCTGATAGAATTTTGCCGAATTCTTAAATTAACCATAATATAAAATGATGTAATCGGGTCTCTGTTCGCCCTACCCAAGAAGTTTAATAGTGCATTTCTCTCGCCATTTCATGCGCTTTGAGATGCCGCTTAGCCCAATACGCTATCTGAAATAGGAGCGTCGTAAATTGAACGAATGTGATAGAATTTCGCTGAATTCTTAAATTAACCATAATATAAAATGATCTAATCGGGTCTCCGTTTGCCCTACCGTTGAAGCTTAATTGTGCATTTTACTCGCCATTTCATGCGCTTTGAGATGCCGCTTGGCCCAATACCCTATCTGAAATGGGAGCGATGTAAATTGAACAAATATGATAGAATTACGCTGCATTCTTAAATTAACAATAATATAAAATGATCTAATCAGGTCTCTGTTTGCCGTACCCTAGAAGTTTAATAGTGCATTTCACTCGCCATGTCATGCGCTTTGAAGTGCCGCTTAGCCCAATACGCTATCTGAAATAGGAGCGGCGTAAATTGAACAAATGCGATAGAATTTCGCTGAATTCTTATATTAAACAAAATATAAAATAATGTAATCGGGTCTCTGTTTGCCCTACCCTAGAAGTTTAATAGTGCATTTTACTCGCCATTTCATGCGCATTGAGATGCCGCTTAGACCAATACGCTATCTGAAATCGGAGCGACGTTAATTGAACAAATGTGATAGAATTTCGCTGAATTCTTAAATTAACCATAATATAAAATGATCTAATCGGGTCTCTGTTTGCCCTACCGCTGAAGTTTAATAGTTCATTTCACTCGCCATTTCATGCCCTTTGAGATGCCGCTTAGACCAAGACGCTATCTGAAATAGGAGCAACGTAAATTGAATAAATGTGATAGAATTTCGCTGAATTCTTATATTAACAATAATGTAAAATTATATAATCGTGTCTCTGTTCGCCCCACCCTAGAAGTTTAATACTGCGTTTCACTCGACATACCACACGCTTTAGGATGCCGCCTAGCCCAGTAGGCGATCTGAAATAGGAGCGACGTCAATTGAACAAATGTGATAGAATTACGCTGAATTCTTATATTATCCATAATGTAAAATGATCTAATCGGCTCTCTGTTCGCCCTACCCTAGAAATTTAATAGCGCATTTTACTCGCCATTTCATGCGCTTTGAGATGCCGCTTAGCCCGATACGCTATCTGAAATAAGAGCGACGTAAATTGAACGAATGTGATAGAATTTCGCTGAATTCTTAAATTAACCATAATATAAAATCATCTAATCGCGACTCTGGTTGCCCTACCCTAGAAGCTTAATAGTGCATTTTACTCGCCATTTCATGCGCTTTGAGATGCCGCTTAGCCGAATACGCTATCTGAAATAGGAGCGACGTAAATTGAACAAATGTGATAGAATTACGTCGTATCCTTATATTAACCGTAATTTAAAATGATCTAATCGGGTCTCTGTTTGCCGTACCCTCGAAGTTTAATAGTGCATTTTACTCGCCATTTCATGCGCTTTGAGATGCCGCTTTGCCCAATACGCTATCTGAAATAGGAGCGACGTAAATTGGACAAATGTGATAGATCTACGCTGCATTCTTATATTAACCGTAATATGAAATGATTTCATCTGGTCTCTGTTTGCCTTACCCTAGGAGTTTGATAGTGCATTTTACTCTCCATTTCATGCGCTTTGAGATGCCGCTTAGCCCAATACGCTATCTGAAATAGGAGCGACGTAAATGGAACGAATGTGATAGAATCTCGCTGCATTCTTATATTAACCGTAATATAAAATGATCTCATCGGGTTTCTGTTTGCCCTACCGTTGAAGTTTAATAGTGTATTTCACTCGTTATTTCATGCGCTTTGAGATGCCGCTTAGCCCAATACGCTATCTGAAATAGGAGCGTCGTAAATTGAACGAATGTGATAGAATTTCGCTGAATTCTTAAATTAACCATAATATAAAATGATCTAATCAGGTCTCTGTTTGCCTTACCCTAGAAGTTTAATAGTGCATTTCACTCGTCATTTCATGCGCTTAGAGATGCCGCTTAGCCAAATACGCTATCTGAAATAGGAGCGACGTAAATTGAGCAAATGTGATAGAATTTCGATGAATTCTTATATTAACCATAATGTAAAATGATATAATCGGGTCTCTGTTCGCCCCACCCTAGAAGTTTAATACTGCATTTCACTCGAAATTCCACACGCTTTAGGATGCCGCCCAGCCCAGTAGGCGATCTGAAATAGGAGCGACGTCAATTGAACAAATGTGATTGAATTACGCTGAATTCTTATGTTAACCGTAATATAAAATGATCTAATCTGGTCTCTGTTTGCCTTACCCTAGAAGTTTAATAGTGCATTTTACTCGCCATTTCATGCGCTTTGAGATGCCGCTTAGCCAAATACGCTATCTGAAATAGGAGCGACGTAAATTGAACAAATGTGATAGAATTTCGCTGAATTCTTAAATTAACCGTAATATAAAATGATCTATTCGGGTCTCTGTTTGCCGTTCCCTAGAAGTTTAATAGTGCAATTTACTCGCCATTTCATGCGGTTTGAGATACCGCTTAGCCCAATACGCTATCTGAAATAGGAGCGGCGTAAATTGAACAAATGTGATAGAATTTCGCTGAATTCTTATATATTTATTTATTCATTTGTAAATTGTACGGGTATAAACCCAATGTGTACACATAAGTAAGAACTATAACAAAAATAAAAGAAATGAAGGCAGTCACACAATGTAGTATTAAACAAAAAGGCAATTGTAAAGAAATTATAATAAAACATTATCTAAGCAGTGCGCAGTGCTAAGTGTAAAGATTTTTTAAAGCTAGGAATAGAGCCACTGAAAAAATCAACCTTATCCGTAACTGTGTTGGCAGATTTTAATATACGAATAATTGGATCACTAGAACCATATTTAGTTTTTATGGTAGCATAATGAAATACATGACTTCTTCTAAGATACCTTGTGGGAGCATAAAAGTGAATAAGTTCTAATAATTGCGGACAGGAGATTTGAGCATGTATAATTTTGAATAAAAAAGATAGATCAGTGACAATCCTGCGATCATACAAAGAAGTCATATTAAGTATCTTTAGTAATGGGTCATAATCATGATCATTGCGCAACATGGGTCTGTTTAATCTAAAAGCAATATGCCTGATGAATTTATCCTGCACTCTCTCTAACATTAGGTTATATTTTGAGAATTCCGGAGACCAGATGACTGAAGCATACTCTAATTGAGGCCGGACCAATTGAATATACAGTAGCCTAATGGTGTCCATGTTTTTAAAATCAGTGGTGAAACGCTTAATAAAACCTAATGATTTGAGAGCAGTGCTCACAATGTTGTTGCAGTGCTTTGAGAAATTTAGTGTTGGTGTAATGCAGACACCAAGGTCGTTAATTTCACTAACCTCCAATAATTCGAGACTATTAAAACTATAATCCGCGATTATAGGATGAATGCTACGGGATGACCTCATTACATAACATTTAGTAATGTTTAGTTTCATTTTATTTGTTCTGCACCAATCACAAAACCTTGTGAGATCAGACTGAAGTTTATGTGTATCACAAATATCTGAAACTCTTCTAAAAATCTTGAGGTCATCTGCGTACAAAAGAAACCTGCTGTGGGCAAAAACATCTTGTAAATCATTAATAAAAATATTAAATAATAATGGACCCAGACGTTAACCTTGAGGAACTCCTGAGGTGGCTTTTATAGGAGAAGATAGGGAGTTTTTCACTTTAACAAATTGCAAGCGGTCCATGAGGTAAGATTTAACCCATGCCAGCAAGTTTCCATTACATCCTATAGCCGAAAGTTTTGATACTAGAATTGAGTGATCAACCGAGTCGAAGGCTTTTTTAAAATCAGTGAAAACAGTATCAACTTGTAAATTACTTTCCAAGCTGGTAGAAATGTAGTTGCAAAAAACAGTAAGACTAGTGACTGTAGAACGACCTTGTATAAAACCATGTTGTTCATCGCAGATGAGATGAGAAAAAATTTGACTAAGTTTCTCACTGACAATATTTTCAAATACCTTAGGTATTACACTAATGATAGAAACAGGTCTGTAGTTTCCGACATCTGAAACATTTCCTGACTTAAAAACGGGTGTTACCAGAGAAGTTTTCCAGCACGTTGGAAAAATTCCAGTACTTAAAGATTTATTAAAGATAATCCAAAGAGGCCGAGATAGAATAAAACTACAAGATTTGAAAAACTTAGGGGGTATGCCATCATATCCCGGACCTTTTTTAATATCAAGAGAATTTAGTTTTGTGAATATTTCACTGATATTAATGAAAATATCAGATACATGTGTAACAGATTGTGTTTCAATTATGGAAGATGTAGCGGAGTCGGAGACGTAGACATTGCCAAAAAATGAAGCAAAGATATTAGCAATAGATTCACTATTTGTGGCAGTTTCAGTTGCATTCGACATTACGTTAGATATGTTATTTGAACGACGATGAGAATTGACAAAATTCCAGAAAGACTTAATATTGTATTGTATAGAGTATTCGGTAGCATGAATGTATGCAGAGTAACATTGAGTAGTTAATTTCTTACACATAGAACGTAGATTCGAAAAGCATAAATAGTCAGCAAAAGAACAGGTCTTTTTAAAATTCAGATGAGCACGCTTTTTCTCTTTTACTAATTTGATCAGTTGTGGAGGAAACCATTTAGGGTACTTAGAGTTATTATAAGTACATTTAGGAACAAACGTATCAATAGCAACAAACAAGTACTCATACAAGATGTTAACTGCATCATCAACACGTAAGTCAGTTAGAATGTTATCCCAATATATACTGCTCAGATAGTCACAAATTCCTTGAAAGTTACCTCGATTGAAATTATAGTACCTATAAGAGTCACATGGTTTATAATTGAAAACAGACAATTCAATCGAAGTATTCAGCGGAGGGTGAAATTTATCCTGTCGTAGAAGCGCATCTAGAGCTCGAGTAACATAAGTCTTCTGGATGCTGGAGAAACAGAGATCCAACATACTTCCATGTTCGTTGAAAAATTCATTTTTTTGTAATAAACTATGATAATTCATAGTTTGTAATAAGCATTCAACAGCTAAAAGTTCATTTGATGATGCATTTGAACGCATAACGTATGATAAGTAGGACTGATTGACAATAAAATCGGTATGAGGTAAGTTGTAATCACCAAACACAAGAATGTGACTATTTTGATAAGCATCAACAATTTCCGAGATCGAACTGCAATGCTCTTCATATAATGCTGCAGGCGATGAAGGTGGTAAATATACTGCACCAAGTATTATCGGATGAATACCATTGTGTATAATAACAAATGTTTGTTCAACTTTAGTACTTTTTATATTAACTTCTTCACAACTTAGTGAGTTTGGAATAGCTATAACAACACCACCAGCCCTGCTAAATCCACTTGTGAGATCCGATCTATCACATCGAAAGATTCTGTAGCCATCAAATCCGAGTTCACCAGCAGGTATTGTTTTATCAAGCCAAGTTTCAACTAAAACAAATATGTCATAGATATTTGATAAAGAAGGTATAGCCTGCCGTAAATTGTCCAATTTGGTTCGAAGACTTCGTACATTCTGGTAATAACTGTTTAGTTTATTCATTCGTTTTTTGATGCCGTACGCCTGGTAACAATTTTTGGTATTCCATTGAAATATCTAATAGTTTTTCCATTATCGTTGGTACTCCGTAGTTCAGCTTTGAGTTTATTTAAATATGACCGTTGGTCATATATTAACCATAATATAAAATGACCTAACCGGGTCTCTGATTGCCCTATCATAGAACGTTAGTAGTGCATTTTACTCGTCATTCCACGCGCTTTCAGATGCCGCTTAGCCCAATACGCTATCTGAAGTAGGAGCGACGTAAATTGAACAAACGTGATAGAATTACGCAGAATTCTTATATTAACCATAATATGATATGATCTACTTAGGTCTCTGATTGCCCTATCATAGACGGTTAGTATTGCATTGTACTCGCCATTCCACGCGCCTTAAGATGCCGCCTTGCCCAATATACTATCTGAAATAGGAGCGTCGTAAGTTGAACAATTGTTATAGAATTACGCAGAATTCTTATATTAACCATAATATAAAATGATCTAATCGAGTTTCTGTTTGCCCTACCCTAGAAGTTTAATTGTGCATTTTACTCGACATTTCATATCCTTTAAGATGCCACCTAGCCCAATACGCTATCTGAAATAGGGGCGACGTACATTGAACAAACGTGATAAAATTACGCTGAATTCTTATATTAACCATAATATAATACGATCTATTCGGGTCTCTGATTACCCTATCATAGAAGTTTAGTAGTGCATTTTACTCTACATTTCATGTGCTTTAAGATTCCGCTTAGCCCAATACGCTATCTGAAGTAGGAGCTACGTAAATTGAACAAATGTGACAGAGTAACGCAGAATCCTTATATTAGCCATAATATAATATGATCTATTCGGGTCTCTGATTGCCCTATCATAGAAGTTTAGTAGTACATTTTACTCACCATTTCATGCGCTTTAAGGTGCCACCTAGCGCAATACGCTATCTGAAGTAGGAGCGACGTAAATTGAACAAACCTGATAGAATTACGCAGAATTCTTATATTAACCATAATATGATATGATCTATTTGGGTCTCCGATTGCCCAATCATAGAAGGTTAGTATTGCATTTTACTCGCCATTCCACGCGCTTTAAGGTGCCGCCTTGCCCAATATACTATCTGAAATAGGAGCGTCGTAAATTGAACAACTGTGATAGAATTACGCAGAATTCTTATATTAACCATAATATAAAATGATCTAATCGGGTCTGTGTTTGCCCTACCCTAGAAGTACAATAGTGCATTTTACTCGCCATTTCATGCGCTTTGAGATGCCGCTTAGCCCAATAGGCTATCTGAAATAGGAGCGACGTAAATTGAACGAATGTGATAGAATTTCGCTGAATTCTTATATTAAACAAAATGTAAAATGCTCTAATCGGCACTCTGTTCGCCCTACCCTAGAAGTTTGATAGTGCATTCTACTCACAATTTCATGCGCTTTGAGATGCCGCTTAGCCTAATACGCTATCTGAAATAGGAGCGACGTAAATTGAACAAATGTGATAGAATTACGCTGAATTCTTATATTAACCGTAGTATAAAATGATGTAATCGGGTCTCTGTTTGCCTTACCCTAGAAGTTTGATAGTGCATTTTACTCGCCATTCCATGCGCTTTGAGATGCCGCTTAGCCCGACACGCTATCTGAAATAGGAGCCACGTAAATTGAACGAATGTGATAGAATTTCGCTGAATTCTTATATTAACCAAATTATAAAATGACCTTATCGGGTCTCTGTTCGCCCTACCCTAGAAGTTTAATAGTTCATTTTACTCGCCATTTCATGCGCTTTGAGATGCCGCTTAGTCCAAGACGCTATCTGAAATAGGAGCGACGTAAATTGAACAAATGTGATAGAATTACGCTGCCTTCTTATATTAACAATAATATAAAATGATCTAATCGGGTCACTGTTTGCCGTACCCTAGAAGTTTAATGGTGCATTTGACTCGCCAACGCATGCGCTTTGAGATGCCGCTTAGCCCAATACGCTGTCTGAAATGGGAGCGACGTAAATTGAACAAATGTGATAGAATTTCGCTGAATTCTTAAATTAACCATAATATAAAATGATCTAATCGGGTCTCTGTTTGCCCTACCCTAGAAGTTTAATAGTTCATTTGACTCGCCATTTCATGCGCGTTGAGATGCCGCTTAGTCCAAGACGCTATCTGAAATAGGAGCGACGTAAATTGAACAAATGTGATAGAACTTCGCTGAATTCTTAAATTAACCATAATATAAAATGATCTAATCGGGTCTCTGTTTGCCTTACCCTAGAAGTTTAATTGTGCATTTTACTGGCCATTTCATGCGCTTTGAGATGCTGCTTAGCCCAATACGCTATCTGAAATAGGAGCGACGTAAATTGAACAAATGTGATAGAATTTCGCTGAATTCTTAAATTAACCATAATATAAAATGATCTAATCGGGTCTCTGTGTGCCGTACCCTAGAAGTTTAATAGTGCAATTTACTCGTCATTTCATGCGCTTTGAGATGCCGCTTAGCCCAATACGCTATCTGAAATAGGAGCGACGTAAATTGAACAAATGTGATAGATCAACGCTGCATTCTTATATTAACCGTAATATGAAATGATATCATCTGGTCTCTGTTTGCCTTACCCTAGAAGTTTGATAGTGCATTTTACTCGCCATTTCATGCGCGTTGAGATGCCGCTTAGCCCAATACGCTATCTGAAATAGGAGCGACGTAAATGGAACGAATGTGATAGAATCTCGCTGCATTCTTATATTAACCGTAATATAAAATGATCCCATCGGGTTTCTGTTTGCCTTACCCTAGAATTTCGATAGTGCATTTTACTCGCCATTTCATGCGCTTTGAGATGCTGCTTAGCCCAATACGCTATCTGAAATAGGAGCGACGTAAATTGAACAAATGTGATAGAATTTCGCTGAATTCATATATTAACCATAATGTAAAATTATCTAATCGGCTCTCTGTTCGCCCTACCCTAGAAGTTTAATAGTTCATTTCACTCGCCATTTCATGCCCTTTGAGATGCCGCTTAGACCAAGACGCTATCTGAAATAGGAGCAACGTAAATTGAATAAATGTGATAGAATTTCGCTGAATTCTTATATTAACAATAATGTAAAATTATATAATCGTGTCTCTGTTCGCCCCACCCTAGAAGTTTAATACTGCGTTTCACTCGACATTCCACACGCTTTAGGATGCCGCCTAGCCCAGTAGGCGATCTGAAATAGGAGCGACGTCAATTGAACAAATGTGATAGAATTACGCTGAATTCTTATATTATCCATAATGTAAAATGATCTAATCGGCTCTCTGTTCGCCCTACCCTAGAAATTTAATAGCGCATTTTACTCGCCATTTCATGCGCTTTGAGATGCCGCTTAGCCCGATACGCTATCTGAAATAAGAGCGACGTAAATTGAACGAATGTGATAGAATTTCGCTGAATTCTTAAATTAACCATAATATAAAATCATCTAATCGCGACTCTGGTTGCCCTACCCTAGAAGCTTAATAGTGCATTTTACTCGCCATTCCACGCGCTTTAAGATGCTGCTTCGCCCAATACGCTATCTGAAATAGGAGCGACGTAAATTGAACAAATGTGATAGAATTTCGCTGAATTCTTATATTAACCATAATGTAAAATGATCTAATCGCGTCTCTGTTCGCCCCACCCTAGAGGTTTAATAATGCATTTCACTCGTCATTTCATGCGCATTGAGATTCCGCTTATTCCAATACGCTATCTGAAATAGGAGCGACGTAAATAGAACAAATGTGATAGAATTTCGCTGAATTCTTATATTAAACAAAATATAAAATGATCTAATCGGGTCTCTGATTGCCATACCATTGAAGTTCAATAGTGCACTTTACTCGCCATTTCACACGCTTTAAGATGCCGACTAGCCCAGTACGCTATCTGAAATAGGAGCGCCATCAATTGAACAAATGTGATAGAATTACGCTGAGTTCTTAAATTAACCGTAGTATAAAATGATGTAATCGGGTCTCTGTTTGCCTTACCCTAGAAGTTTAATAGTGCATTTTACACGCCATTTCATGCGCTTCGAGATACCGCTTAGCCCAATACGCTATCTGAAACAGGAGCAACGTAAATGGAACAAATGTGATAGAATGTCGCTGAATTCTTATATTATCCATAATGTAAAATGATCTAATCGGGTCTCTGTTAGCCCTACCCTAGAAGTTTAATAATGCATTTCACTCGTCATTGCATGCGCTTTGAGATGCCGCCTAGCCCAGTACGTTATCCGAAATATGAGAGACGTTATTTGAACAAACGTGATAGAATATCGCTGAATTCTTATATTAACCAAAATATAAAATGATCTAATCGGGTCTCTGATTGCCATATCATAGATGGTTAATAGTGTATTTTACTCGCCATTCCACGCGCGTTAAGATGCCGCCTAGTCCAATACGCTATCTGAAATAGGATCGCCGTAAACTGAACAAATGTGATAGAATTACGCTGCATTCTTATATTAACCGTAATATAAAATGATCTAATCGGGTCTCTGTTTGCCTTACCCTAGAAGTTTAACAGTGCATTTTACTCGCCATTTCATGCGCTTTGAGGTGCCTCTCAGCCCAACACGCTATTTGAAATAGGAGCCACGTAAATTGAACGAATGTGATAGAATTTCGCTGAATTCTTAAATTAACCATAATATAAAATGATCTAATCGGGTCTCTGTTTGCCCTGCCCTAGAAGTTTAATAGTGCAATTTACTCGTCATTACATGCGCTTTGAGATGCCGCTTAGCCCAATACGCTATCTGAAATAGGAGCGGCGTAAATTGAACAAATGTGATAGAATTTCGCTGAATTCTTATATTATCCATAATGAAAATGATCTAATCGGGTCTCTGTTCGCCCTACCCTAGAAGTGTGATAGTGCATTTTACTCGCCATTTCACGCGCTTTAAGATGCCGTCTAGCCCAGTACGCTATCTGAAATAGTAGCGACGTAAATTGAACAAATGTGATAGAATTTCGCTGAATCCTTGTATTATCCATAATGTAAAATGATCTAATCGGGTCTCTGTGCGCCCTACCCTAGAAGTTTAATATTGCATTTCACTCGCGATTTCATGCGCTGTGAGATGCCGCTTAGCCCAATACGCTATCTGAAATAGGAACGACGTAAATTGAACAAATGTGATAGAATTTCGCTGAATTCTTATATTAACCATAATGTAAAATGATCTAATCGGGTCTCTGATCGCCCCACCCTACAGGTTTAATAATGCATTTCACTCGTCATTTCATGCGCATTGAGATTCCGCTTATCCCAATACGCTATCTGAAATAGGAGCGACGTAAATAGAACAAATGTGATAGAATTTCGCTGAATTCTTATATTATCCATAATGAAAATGATCTAATCGGGTCTCTGTTCGCCCTACCCTAGAAGTGTGATAGTGCATTTTACTCGCCATTTCACGCGCTTTAAGATGCCGTCTAGCCCAGTACGCTATCTGAAATAGTAGCGACGTAAATTGAACAAATGTGATAGAATTTCGCTGAATCCTTATATTATCCATAATGAAAATGATCTAATCGGGTCTCTGTTCGCCCTACCCTAGAAGTGTGATAGTGCATTTTACTCGCCATTTCACGCGCTTTAAGATGCCGTCTAGCCCAGTACGCTATCTGAAATAGGAGCGACGTAAATTGAACAAATGTGATAGAATTTCGCTGAATTCTTATATTAACCATAATGTAAAATCATCTAATCAGGTCTCAGTTCGCCCTAACCTAGAAGTTTAATAGTGCATTCCACTCGTCATTGAATGCGCTTTGAGATGCCGCCTAGCCCAGTACGTTATCTGAAATAGGAGAGACGTTATTTGAACAAACGTGATAGAATTTCGCTGAATTCTTATATTAACCAAAATATAAAATGATCTAATCGGGTCTCTGTTCGCCCTACCCTGGAAGTTTAATAGTGCATTTTACTCGCCATACCACGCGCATTAAGATGCCGCCTAGCCCAGTACGCCATCTGAAATAGGAGCGACGTAAATTGAAGGAATGTGATAGAATTTCGCTGAATTCTTATATTAACAGAAATATAAAATGATCTAATCACGTCTCTGATTGCCCTATCAGAGAAGTTTAATAGTGCATTTTACTCGCCATTCCACGCGCTTTAAGATGCCGCTTCGCCCAATACGCTATCTGAAATAGGAGCGACGTAAATTGAACAAATGTGATAGAATTTTGCTGAATTCTTATATTATCCATAATGTAAAATGATCCAATCGGGTCTCTGTCCGCCCTACCCTAGAAGCTTAATAGTGCATTTCACTCGCCATTTCATGCGCTTTGAGTTGCCGCTCAGCTCAATACGCTGTCTGAAATAGGAGCGACGTAAATTGAACAAATGTGATAGAATTTCGCTGAATTGTTATATTAACCATAACGTAAAATGATATAATCGTGTCACCGTTTGCCCTGCCCTAGAAGTTTAATAGTGCATTTTACTCGCCATTTCATGCGCTTTGAGATGGTGCTTTGCCTAATACGCTATCTGAAATAGGAGCGACGTAAATTGAACAAATGTGATAGAATTTCGCTGAATTCTTATATTAACCATAATGTAAAATGATATAATCGTGTCACTGTTTGCCCTGCCCTAGAAGCTTAATAGTGCATTTTACTCGCTATTTCATGCGCTTTGAGATGCCGCTTAGCCTAATACGCTATCTGAAATGGGAGCGACGTAAATTGAACAAATGTGATAGAATTTCGCTGAATTCTTACATTAACCATAATGTAAAATGATCTGATCGGGTCTCTGTTCGCCCTACCCTAGAAGTTTAATAGTGCATTTCACTCGTCATTTCATGCGCTTTGAGATGCCGCTTAGCCCAATATACTATCTGAAATAGGAGCGACGTAAATAGAACAAATGTGATAGGATTTCGCTGAATTCTTATATTAAACAAAATATAAAATGATCTAATCGGGTCTCTGATTGCCATACCATTGAAGTTCAATAGTGCACTTTACTCGCCATTTCACACGCTTTAAGATGCCGACTAGCCCAGTACGCTATCTGAAATAGGAGCGCCATCAATTGAACAAATGTGATAGAATTACGCTGAATTCTTATATTAACCGTAGTATAAAATGATGTAATCGGGTCTCTGTTTGCCTTACCCTAGAAGTTTAATAGTGCATTTTACACGCCATTTCATGCGCTTCGAGATGCCGCTTAGCCCAATACGCTATCTGAAACAGGAGCAACGTAAATGGAACAAATGTGATAGAATGTCGCTGAATTCTTATATTATCCATAATGTAAAATGATCTAATCGGGTCTCTGTTAGCCCTACCCTAGAAGTTTAATAATGCATTTCACTCGTCACTGCATGCGCTTTGAGATGCCGCCTAGCCCAGTACGTTATCTGAAATATGAGAGACGTTATTTGAACAAACGTGATAGAATATCGCTGAATTCTTATATTAACCAAAATATAAAATGATCTAATCGGGTCTCTGATTGCCATATCATAGATGGTTAATAGTGTATTTTACTCGCCATTCCACGCGCGTTAAGATGCCGCCTAGTCCAATACGCTATCTGAAATAGGATCGCCGTAAACTGAACAAATGTGATAGAATTACGCTGAATTCTTATATTAACCGTAATATAAAATGATCTAATCGTTTCTCTGTTTGCCTTACCCTAGAAGTTTAACAGTGCATTTTACTCGCCATTTCATGCGCTTTGAGGTGCCTCTCAGCCCAACACGCTATTTGAAATAGGAGCCACGTAAATTGAACGAATGTGATAGAATTTCGCTGAATTCTTAAATTAACCATAATATAAAATGATCTAATCGGGTCTCTGTTTGCCCTGCCCTAGAAGTTTAATAGTGCAATTTACTCGTCATTACATGCGCTTTGAGATGCCGCTTAGCCCAATACGCTATCTGAAATAGGAGCGGCGTAAATTGAACAAATGTGATAGAATTTCGCTGAATTCTTATATTATCCATAATGAAAATGATCTAATCGGGTCTCTGTTCGCCCTACCCTAGAAGTGTGATAGTGCATTTTACTCGCCATTTCACGCGCTTTAAGATGCCGTCTAGCCCAGTACGCTATCTGAAATAGGAGCGACGTAAATTGAACAAATGTGATAGAATTTCGCTGAGTTCTTATATTAACCATAATGTAAAATGATCTAATCGGGTCTCTGTTCGCCCTACCCTAGAAGTTTAATATTGCATTTCACTCGCCATTTCATGCGCTGTGAGATGCCGCTTAGCCCAATACGCTATCTGAAATAGGAACGACGTAAATTGAACAAATGTGATAGAATTTCGCTGAATTCTTATATTAACCATAATGTAAAATGATCTAATCGGGTCTCTGATCGCCCCACCCTACAGGTTTAATAATGCATTTCACTCGTCATTTCATGCGCATTGAGATTCCGCTTATCCCAATACGCTATCTGAAATAGGAGCGACGTAAATAGAACAAATGTGATAGAATTTCGCTGAATTCTTATATTATCCATAATGAAAATGACCTAATCGGGTCTCTGTTCGCCCTACCCTAGAAGTGTGATAGTGCATTTTACTCGCCATTTCACGCGCTTTAAGATGCCGTCTAGCCCAGTACGCTATCTGAAATAGGAGCGACGTAAATTGAACAAATGTGATAGAATTTCGCTGAATCCTTATATTATCCATAATGAAAATGAAATAATCGGGTCTCTGTTCGCCCTACCCTAGAAGTGTGATAGTGCATTTTACTCGCCATTTCACGCGCTTTAAGATGCCGTCTAGCCCAGTACGCTATCTGAAATAGGAGCGACGTAAATTGAACAAATGTGATAGAATTTCGCTGAATTCTTATATTAACCATAATTTAAAATCATCTAATCAGGTCTCAGTTCGCCCTAACCTAGAAGTTTAATAGTGCATTCCACTCGTCATTGAATGCGCTTTGAGATGCCGCCTAGCTCAGTACGTTATCTGAAATAGGAGAGACGTTATTTGAACAAACGTGATAGAATTTCGCTGAATTCTTATATTAACCAAAATATAAAATGATCTAATCGGGTCTCTGTTCGCCCCACCCTAGAAGTTTAATAGTGCATTTTACTCGCCATACCACGCGCATTAAGATGCCGCCTAGCCCAGTACGCCAGCTGAAATAGGAGCGACGTAAATTGAAGGAATGTGATACAATTTCGTTGAATTCTTATATTAACACAAATATAAAATGATCTAATCACGTCTCTGATTGCCCTATCAGAGAAGTTTAATAGTGCATTTTACTCGCCATTCCACGCGCTTTAAGATGCCGCTTCGCCCAATACGCTATCTGAAATAGGAGCGACGTAAATTGAACAAATGTGATAGAATTTTGCTGAATTCTTATATTATCCATAATGTAAAATGATCCAATCGGGTCTCTGTCCGCCCTACCCTAGAAGCTTAATAGTGCATTTCACTCGCCATTTCATGCGCTTTGAGTTGCCGCTTAGCCCAATACGCTGTCTGAAATAGGAGCGACGTAAATTGAACAAATGTGATAGAATTTCGCTGAATTGTTATATTAACCATAACGTAAAATGATATAATCGTGTCACTGTTTGCCCTGCCCTAGAAGTTTAATAGTGCATTTTACTCGCCATTTCATGCGCTTTGAGATGGTGCTTTGCCTAATACGCTATCTGAAATAGGAGCGACGTAAATTGAACAAATGTGATAGAATTTCGCTGAATTCTTATATTAACCATAATGTAAAATGATATAATCGTGTCACTGTTTGCCCTGCCCTAGAAGCTTAATAGGGCATTTTACTCGCTATTTCATGCGCTTTGAGATGCCGCTTAGCCTAATACGCTATCTGAAATGGGAGCGACGTAAATTGAACAAATGTGATAGAATTTCGCTGAATTCTTACATTAACCATAATGTAAAATGATCTGATCGGGTCTCTGTTCGCCCTACCCTAGAAGTTTAATAGTGCATTTCACTCGTCATTTCATGCGCTTTGAGATGCCGCTTAGCCCAATATACTATCTGAAATAGGAGCGACGCAAATTGAACAAATGTGATAGAATTTCGCTGAATACTTACATTAACCAAAATATAGAATGATCTAATCGGTTCTCTAATTGCCCTGTCATAGAAGTTTAATAGTGCATTTTACTCGCCATTGCACGCGCTTTAAGATGCCGCCTAGCCCAGTACGCTATCTGAAATAGGAGCGACGTAAATTGAACAAATGTGATAGAATTTTGCTGAATTCTTAAATTAACCATACTATAAAAGGATCTAATCGGGTCTCTGTTTGCCCTACCCTAGAAGTTTTATAGTGCATTTTACGCGCCATGTCATGCGCTTTGAGATGCCGCTTATCCCAAAACGCTATCTGAAATAGGAGCGACGTAAATTGAACAAATCTGATAGAATTGCGCTGAATCCATATATTAACCGTAATTTAAAATGATCTAATCGGGTCTCTGTTTGCCGTACCCTCGAAGTTTAATAGTGCATTTTACTCGACATTTCATGCGCTTTGAGATGCCGCTTAGGCCAATGCGCTATCTGAATTTGAGCTACGTAAATTGAAAAAATGTGATAGAATTTCGCTGAATTCTTATATTAACCATAATGTAAAATGATCCAATCGGGTCTCTGATTGTCCTATCCGAGAAGTTTAGTAGTGCATTTTACTCGACATTTCATACGTTTTACGATGCCGCACAGCCCAATACGCTATCTGATATAGGAGCGTCGTAAATTGAACAAATGTAATAGAATTACACTGAATTATTATATTAATCATAATATAAGATGATCTAATCGGGTCTCTGATGGCCCTATCATAGAAGTTTAATAGCGCATTTTACTCGTCTTTTCATGCGCTTTATGGTGCCGCCTAGCCCAATGCGCTATCTGAAATTGGAGCTACGTAAATTGGACAAATGTGATAGAATTTCGCGGAATTCTTATATTAACCATAATATAAAATGATCTGATCGGGTCTCTGATTGCCCTATCATAGAAGGTTAGTAGTGTATTTTACTCGGCATTCCACGCGCTTTAAGATGCTGCCTAGCAAAATACGCTATCTGAAATAGGAGCGATGTAAATTGAACAAATGTGATAGAATTACGCTGCATCCTTATATTAATCATAATATAAGATGATCTGATCGGGTCTCTGATTGCCCCACCCTAGAAGTTTAATACTGCATTTCACTCGAAATTCCACACGCTTTAGGATGCCGCCCAGCCCAGTAGGCGATCTGAAATAGGGGCGACGTCAATTGAACAAATGTGATTGAATTACGCTGAATTCTTATGTTAACCGTAATATAAAATGATCTAATCTGGTCTCTGTTTGCCTCACCCTAGAAGTTTAATAGTGCATTTTACTCGTCATTTCATGCGCTTTAAGGCGCAGCCTAGCCCAATACGCTATCTGAAATTGGAGCTGCGTAAATTGAATAAATGTGATATAGTTACGCAGAATTCTTATATTAACCATAACATAAAATGATCTAATCGGGTCTCTGATTGCCCTATCAAAGAAGCTTAGTAGTGCATTCTATTCGTCATTTCATGCACTTTAAGGTGCCGCTTAGCCCAATACACTATCTGAAATAGGAGCGACGTACGTTGAACAAATATTATAGAATTTCGTTGAATTCTTATATTAACCATAATATAAAATGATCTAATCGGGTCTCTGATTGCCCTATCATAGAAGTTTAGGAGTGCATTTTACTCGCCATTCCACGCGCTTTAAGTTGCCTCCAAGCCCAATATATTATCTGAAATAGGAGCGACGTAATTTGAACGAATGTGATAGAATTACGCTGAATTCTTATATTAATCATAATATAAGATGACCTAATCGGGTCTCTGATTGCCCTATCCTATAAGTTTAGCAGTGCATTTTACTTGACATTTCATGCGCTTTGAGATGCCACCTAGCCTAATACGCTATCTGAAATAGGGGCGACGTAAATTGATCAAATGTGATAAAATAACGCTGAATTCTTATATTAACAATAATATAAAATGATCTAATCGGGTCTCTGATTGCCCTATCATAGAAGTTTAATAGTGCATTGTACTCGTCACTTCATGCGCTTTAAGGTGCCGCTTAACCCAATGTGCTATCTGGAATAGGAGCGACGTGAATTGAACAAATGTGATAAAATTACGCTGAATTCTTATATTAACAATAATATAAAATGATCTAATCGGGTCTCTGATAACCGTATCACTGAAGTTTAGTAGTGCATTTTAATTGGCATCTCATGCCCATTAACATGCCGCTTAGACCCATACGCTATCTGAAATAGGAGCGACGTAAATTGAACAAATGTGATAGAATTACGCTGCATCCTTATATTAATCATAATACAAGATGACCTGATCGGGTCTCTGATTGCCCTATCCTAGAAGTTTAGTATTGCATTTTACTCGCCATTTCATACGCTTTAAGGTGCCGTTTAGTCCAATACGCTATATGAAATAGGGGCGACGTGAATTGAAAAATGTGATAAAATGACGCTGAATTATAATATTAATCATAATATAAGATGATCTAATCGGGACTCTGCTTGCCCAATCCTAGAACTTTAGTAGTGCATTTACTCGTCATTTCATGCGCTTTAAGGTCCCGACTATCCCAATCCGCTATCTGAAATAGGAGCGACGTAAATTGAACAAATGTGATAGAATTACGCTGAATTCTTATATTAATCATAATATAAGATGACCTATTCGGGTCTCTGATTGCCCTATCCGAGAAGTTTAGTAGTGCATTTTACTCGACAATTCATGCGCTTTAAGGTGCCACATAGCCCAATACGCTATCTGAAATAGGAGCGACGTAAATTGAACAAATGTGATAAAATTACGCTGCATTCTTATATTAACAATAATATAAAATGATCTAATCGGGTCTCTGATTGCCCTATCAAAGAAGTTTAGTAGTGCATTATACTCATCATTTCATGCCCTTTAAGGTGCCACCTATCCCAATACGCTATCTGAAATAGGAGCGACGTAAATTGAACAAATTTGATAAAATTAAGCTGGATTCTTATATTAACAATAATATAAAATGATCTAATCGGGTCTCTGATTGCCCTATCAAAGAAGTTTAGTCGTGAATTATACTCATCATTTCATGCCCTTTAAGGTGCCACCTATCCCAATACGCTATCTGAAATAGGAGCGACGTAAATTGAACAAATTTGATAAAATTAAGCTGGATTCTTATATTAACCATAATATAAAATGATCTAATCGGGTCTCTGATTGCCCTATCATGGAAGTTTAATAGTGCATTTTACTGGTCATTTCATGCGCTTCAAGGTGCAGCCTAGCCCAATACGCTACCTGAAATTGGAGCTGCGTAATTTGAATAAATGTGATAGAGATACGCAGAATTCTTATATTAACCATAACATAAAATGATCTAATCGGGTGTCTGATTGCCCTATCAAAGAAGCTTAGTCGTGCGTTATACTCGATATTTCATGCGCTTTAAGGCGCCGCTTAACCCAATACGCTTTATGAAAAAGGAGCGACGTAAATTGAACAAATGTGATAGAATTACGCAGAATTCTTATAATAACCATAATTTAAAATGATCTAATCGGGTCTCTGATTGCCCTATCATGGAACTTTAACAGTGCATTTTACTCGTCATTCCATGCGCTTTAAGGTGCCGCTTAGCCCAATGTGCTATCTGGAATAGGAGCGACGTGAATTGAACAAATGTGATAGAATTACGCAGAATTCTTATATTAACCATAATTTAAAATGACCTAATCGAATCTCTGATTGCCCTATCCGAGATGTTTAGTAGTGCATTTTACTCGACATTTCATGCGCTTTAAGATGCCGCCTCGCCCAATACGCTATCTGAAATAGGAGCGACGTAAATTGAACAAATGTGATAGAATTACGTAGAATTCTTATATTAACCATAATTTAAAATGATCTAATCGGGTCTCTGATTGCCCTATCATAGAAGCTTAATAGTGCATTTTACTGGTCATTCCATGCGCTTTAAGGTGCCGCTTAGCACAATACGCTATCTGAAATAGGAGCGACGTAAATTGAACAAATGTGACAGAATTACGCAGAATCTTTATATTAGCCATAATATAAAATGATCTAATTCGGTCTCTGATTGCACTATCCTAGAAGCTGAGTAGTGCATTTTACTCGACATTTCATGCGCTTTAAGATGCAGCCTAGCCCAATATGCTATCTGAAATAGGGGCGATGTAAATTGAACATATGTGATAAAATTACGCTGAATTCTTATATTAACAATAATATGAAATGAACTAATCGGGTCTCTGATTGCCCTCTCATAGAAGTTTAATAGTGCATTTTGCTCGTCATTTCATGCGTTTTAAGGTGCCGCCTATCCGAAATACGCTATCTGAAATAGCAGCGACGTAAATTGAACAAATGTGATAAAATTACGCTGCATTCTTATATTAACAATAATATAAAATGATCTAATCGGGTCTCTGATGGCCCTATCATAGAAGTTTAATAGTGCATGTTACTCGTCTTTCCGTGTGCTTTATGGTGCCGCCTAGCCAAATACGCTATCTGAAATTGGAGCTACGTAAATTGAACAAGTGTGATAGAGATTTGCTGAATCCTTAAATGAACCATAGTATAAAATGATCTAATCGGGTCTCTGTTTGCCCTACCCTAGAAGTATAATAATGCATTTTACACGACATTTCATGCGCTTTAAGATGCCACATTGCCCAATTCGCTATCTGAAATAGGGTCGACGTAAATTGCACAAATGTGATAAAATTACGCTGCATTCTTATATTAACAATAATATAAAATGATCTAATATGGTCTCTGATCGCCCTATCATAGAAGTTGAATATTGCATTGTACTCGTCATTTCATGCGTTTTAAGGTGCCGCCTATACGAAATACGCTATCTGAAATAGGGGCGATGTAAATTGAACAAATGTGATAAAATTACGCTGCATTCTTGTATTAACAATAATATGAAATGAACTAATCGGGTCTCTGATTGCCCTATCATAGAAGTTCAATAGTGCATTTTACTCGTCATTTCATGCGTTTTAAGGTGCCGCCTAGTCCAATCCGCTATCTGAAATTGGAGCTACGTAAATTGAACAAACGTGATAGAATTACGCAGAATTCTTATATTAACCGTAATATAATACGATCTCTTCGGGTCTCTGATTGCCCTATCATAGAAGTTTAATAGTGCATTTTACTCGACATTTCATGCGCTTTAAGTTGCCGCTTATCCGAATACGTTGCCTGAAATAGGAGCGACGTAAATTGAACAAATGTGATAGAATTTCGCTGAATTCTTAAATTAACCATAATGTAAAATGATCTAATCGGGTCTCTGATTGCCCTATCCTAGAAGTTTAGTAGTGCATTTTACTCGACATTTCATGCCCATTAACATGCCGCTTAGACCAATACGCTATCTGAAATAGGAGCGACGTAAATTGAACAAATGTGATAGAATTACGCTGAATTCTTAAATTAATCAAAATATAAAATGATCTAATCGGGTCTCTGTTTGCCCTACCCTAGAAGTTTAATACTGCATTTCACTCGACATTCCACACGCTTTACGATGCCGCATAGCCCAGTAGGCGATCTGAAATAGGAGCGACGTAAATTGAATAAATGTGATAGAATTTCGCTGAATTCTTATATTAACCAAAATATAAAA
Source organism: Macropis europaea (assembly GCA_916610135.2). Taxonomy (NCBI): domain Eukaryota; kingdom Metazoa; phylum Arthropoda; class Insecta; order Hymenoptera; family Melittidae; genus Macropis; species Macropis europaea. The sequence continues at coordinate 16,222 of CAKAJE020000615.1, read as the reverse complement.
TGATCTAATCGGGTCTCTGTTCGCCCGACCCTAGAAGTTTAATACTGCATTTCACTCGACATTCCACACGCTTTACGATGCCGCATCGCCCAGTAGGCGATCTGAAATAGGAGCGACGTCAATTGAACAAATGTGATAGAATTACGCTGAATTCTTATGTTAACCGTAATATAAAATGATCTAATCTGGTCTCTGTTTCCCTTACCCTAGAAGTTTAATAGTGAATTTTACTCGCCATTTCATGCGCTTTGAGATGCCTGTTAGCCCAATACGCTATCTGAAATAGGAGCAACGTAAATTGAACAAATGTGATAGAATTTCGCTGAATTCTTAAATTAACCATAATATAAAATGATCTAATCGGGTCTCTGTTTGCCCTACCCTAGAAGTTTGATAGTGCATTTTACTCGCCATTTCATGCACTTTGAGGTGCCGCTTGGACCAATACGCTATCTGAAATAGAAGCGACGTAAGTTGAAGGAATGTGATAGAATTTCGCTGAATTCTTAAATTAACCATAATATAAAATGATCTAATCGGGTCTCTGGTTGCCCTACCCTAGAAGTTTAATAGTGCATTTTACTCACCATTTCATGCGCTTTGAGATGCCGCTTAGCCCAATACGCTATCTGAAATGGGACCGACGTAAATTGAACAAATGTGATTGAATTACGCTGAATTCTTATGTTAACCGTAATATAAAATGATCTAATCTGGTCTCTGTTTGCCTTACCCCAGAAGTTTAATAGTGCATTTTACTCGCCATTTCATGCGCTTCGGGATGCCGCTTAGCCCAATACGCTATCTGAAATAGGAGCGACGTAAATTGAACGAATGTGATAGAATTTCGCTGAATTCTTAAATTAACCATAATATAAAATGATATAATCGCGACTCAGGTTGCCCTACCGTAGAAGCTTAATAGTGCATTTTACTCGCGATTTCATGCGCTTTGAGATGCCGCTTAGCCCAATAAGCTATCTGAAATAGGAGCGACGTAAATTGAACAAATGTGATAGATCTACGCTGAATTCATATATTAACTGTAATATGAAATGATATCATCGGGTCTCTGTTTGCCTTTCCCTAGAAGTTCGATAGTGCATTTTTCTCGCCATTTCATGCGCTTTGAGATGCCGCTTAGCCCAATACGCTATCTGAAATAGAATTGACAAAAATTGAACGAATATGATAGAATTTCGCTGGATTATTAAATTAACCATAATATAAAATGATCTAATCGGGACTCTGGTTGCCCTACCCTAGAAGTTTAATAGTGCATTTTACTCGCGGTTTCATGCGCTTTAAGATGCCGCTTAGCCGAATATGATATCTGAAATAGGAGCGACGTAAAGTGAACAAATGTGATGGAATTACGCCGAATTCTTATATTAACCGTAATTTAAAATGATCTAATCGGGTCTCTGATTGCCCTATCATAGAAGTTTAATAGTGCATTTTACTCGCCATTCCACGCGCTTTAAGATGCCGCCTAGCCCAGTATGCTATCTGAAATAAGAACGACGTAAATTGAACAAATGTGATAGGATTTTGCTGAATTCTTAATTTAACCATAATATGAAATGATCTAATCGGGTCTCTGTTTGCCCTACCCTAGAAGTTTAATAGTGCATGTTACTCGTCATTTCATGCGCTTTGAGTTGCCGCTTAGCCCAATACGCTATCTGAAATGGGAGCGATGTAAATTGAACAAACGTGATAGAATTTCGCTGAATTCTTTTATTAACCATAATGTTAAATGATCTAATCGGGTCTCTGTTCGCCCTAGCGTAGAAGCTTAATCGTGCATTTTATTCGTCATCTCATGCGCTTTGAGATGCCGCTTAGCCCAGTACGCTATCTGAAATAGGAGCAACGTAAATTGAACAAATCTGATAGAATTTTGCCGAATTCTTAAATTAACCATAATATAAAATGATGTAATCGGGTCTCTGTTCGCCCTACCCAAGAAGTTTAATAGTGCATTTCTCTCGCCATTTCATGCGCTTTGAGATGCCGCTTAGCCCAATACGCTATCTGAAATAGGAGCGTCGTAAATTGAACGAATGTGATAGAATTTCGCTGAATTCTTAAATTAACCATAATATAAAATGATCTAATCGGGTCTCCGTTTGCCCTACCGTTGAAGCTTAATTGTGCATTTTACTCGCCATTTCATGCGCTTTGAGATGCCGCTTGGCCCAATACCCTATCTGAAATGGGAGCGATGTAAATTGAACAAATATGATAGAATTACGCTGCATTCTTAAATTAACAATAATATAAAATGATCTAATCAGGTCTCTGTTTGCCGTACCCTAGAAGTTTAATAGTGCATTTCACTCGCCATGTCATGCGCTTTGAAGTGCCGCTTAGCCCAATACGCTATCTGAAATAGGAGCGGCGTAAATTGAACAATTGCGATAGAATTTCGCTGAATTCTTATATTAAACAAAATATAAAATAATGTAATCGGGTCTCTGTTTGCCCTACCCTAGAAGTTTAATAGTGCATTTTACTCGCCATTTCATGCGCATTGAGATGCCGCTTAGACCAATACGCTATCTGAAATCGGAGCGACGTTAATTGAACAAATGTGATAGAATTTCGCTGAATTCTTAAATTAACCATAATATAAAATGATCTAATCGGGTCTCTGTTTGCCCTACCGCTGAAGTTTAATAGTTCATTTCACTCGCCATTTCATGCCCTTTGAGATGCCGCTTAGACCAAGACGCTATCTGAATTAGGAGCAACGTAAATTGAATAAATGTGATAGAATTTCGCTGAATTCTTATATTAACAATAATGTAAAATTATATAATCGTGTCTCTGTTCGCCCCACCCTAGAAGTTTAATACTGCGTTTCACTCGACATTCCACACGCTTTAGGATGCCGCCTAGCCCAGTAGGCGATCTGAAATAGGAGCGACGTCAATTGAACAAATGTGATAGAATTACGCTGAATTCTTATATTATCCATAATGTAAAATGATCTAATCGGCTCTCTGTTCGCCCTACCCTAGAAATTTAATAGCGCCTTTTAGTCGCCATTTCATGCGCTTTGAGATGCCGCTTAGCCCGATACGCTATCTGAAATAAGAGCGACGTAAATTGAACGAATGTGATAGAATTTCGCTGAATTCTTAAATTAACCATAATATAAAATCATCTAATCGCGACTCTGGTTGCCCTACCCTAGAAGCTTAATAGTGCATTTTACTCGCCATTTCATGCGCTTTGAGATGCCGCTTAGCCGAATACGCTATCTGAAATAGGAGCGACGTAAATTGAACAAATGTGATAGAATTACGTCGTATCCTTATATTAACCGTAATTTAAAATGATCTAATCGGGTCTCTGTTTGCCGTACCCTCGAAGTTTAATAGTGCATTTTACTCGCCATTTCATGCGCTTTGAGATGCCGCTTTGCCCAATACGCTATCTGAAATAGGAGCGACGTAAATTGGACAAATGTGATAGATCTACGCTGCATTCTTATATTAACCGTAATATGAAATGATTTCATCTGGTCTCTGTTTGCCTTACCCTAGGAGTTTGATAGTGCATTTTACTCTCCATTTCATGCGCTTTGAGATGCCGCTTAGCCCAATACGCTATCTGAAATAGGAGCGACGTAAATGGAACGAATGTGATAGAATCTCGCTGCATTCTTATATTAACCGTAATATAAAATGATCTCATCGGGTTTCTGTTTGCCCTACCGTTGAAGTTTAATAGTGTATTTCACTCGTTATTTCATGCGCTTTGAGATGCCGCTTAGCCCAATACGCTATCTGAAATAGGAGCGTCGTAAATTGAACGAATGTGATAGAATTTCGCTGAATTCTTAAATTAACCATAATATAAAATGATCTAATCAGGTCTCTGTTTGCCTTACCCTAGAAGTTTAATAGTGCATTTCACTCGTCATTTCATGCGCTTAGAGATGCCGCTTAGCCAAATACGCTATCTGAAATAGGAGCGACGTAAATTGAGCAAATGTGATAGAATTTCGATGAATTCTTATATTAACCATAATGTAAAATGATATAATCGGGTCTCTGTTCGCCCCACCCTAGAAGTTTAATACTGCATTTCACTCGAAATTCCACACGCTTTAGGATGCCGCCCAGCCCAGTAGGCGATCTGAAATAGGAGCGACGTCAATTGAACAAATGTGATTGAATTACGCTGAATTCTTATGTTAACCGTAATATAAAATGATCTAATCTGGTCTCTGTTTGCCTTACCCTAGAAGTTTAATAGTGCATTTTACTCGCCATTTCATGCGCTTTGAGATGCCGCTTAGCCAAATACGCTATCTGAAATAGGAGCGACGTAAATTGAACAAATGTGATAGAATTTCGCTGAATTCTTAAATTAACCGTAATATAAAATGATCTATTCGGGTCTCTGTTTGCCGTTCCCTAGAAGTTTAATAGTGCAATTTACTCGCCATTTCATGCGGTTTGAGATACCGCTTAGCCCAATACGCTATCTGAAATAGGAGCGGCGTAAATTGAACAAATGTGATAGAATTTCGCTGAATTCTTATATATTTATTTATTCATTTGTAAATTGTACGGGTATAAACCCAATGTGTACACATAAGTAAGAACTATAACAAAAATAAAAGAAATGAAGGCAGTCACACAATGTAGTATTAAACAAAAAGGCAATTGTAAAGAAATTATAATAAAACATTATCTAAGCAGTGCGCAGTGCTAAGTGTAAAGATTTTTTAAAGCTAGGAATAGAGCCACTGAAAAAATCAACCTTATCCGTAACTGTGTTGGCAGATTTTAATATACGAATAATTGGATCACTAGAACCATATTTAGTTTTTATGGTAGCATAATGAAATACATGACTTCTTCTAAGATACCTTGTGGGAGCATAAAAGTGAATAAGTTCTAATAATTGCGGACAGGAGATTTGAGCATGTATAATTTTGAATAAAAAAGATAGATCAGTGACAATCCTGCGATCATACAAAGAAGTCATATTAAGTATCTTTAGTAATGGGTCATAATCATGATCATTGCGCAACATGGGTTTGTTTAATCTAAAAGCAATATGCCTGATGAATTTATCCTGCACTCTCTCTAACATTAGGTTATATTTTGAGAATTCCGGAGACCAGATGACTGAAGCATACTCTAATTGAGGCCGGACCAATTGAATATACAGTAGCCTAATGGTGTCCATGTTTTTAAAATCAGTGGTGAAACGCTTAATAAAACCTAATGATTTGAGAGCAGTGCTCACAATGTTGTTGCAGTGCTTTGAGAAATTTAGTGTTGGTGTAATGCAGACACCAAGGTCGTTAATTTCACTAACCTCCAATAATTCGAGACTATTAAAACTATAATCCGCGATTATAGGATGAATGCTACGGGATGACCTCATTACATAACATTTAGTAATGTTTAGTTTCATTTTATTTGTTCTGCACCAATCACAAAACCTTGTGAGATCAGACTGAAGTTTATGTGTATCACAAATATCTGAAACTCTTCTAAAAATCTTGAGGTCATCTGCGTACAAAAGAAACCTGCTGTGGGCAAAAACATCTTGTAAATCATTAATAAAAATATTAAATAATAATGGACCCAGACGTTAACCTTGAGGAACTCCTGAGGTGGCTTTTATAGGAGAAGATAGGGAGTTTTTCACTTTAACAAATTGCAAGCGGTCCATGAGGTAAGATTTAACCCATGCCAGCAAGTTTCCATTACATCCTATAGCCGAAAGTTTTGATACTAGAATTGAGTGATCAACCGAGTCGAAGGCTTTTTTAAAATCAGTGAAAACAGTATCAACTTGTAAATTACTTTCCAAGCTGGTAGAAATGTAGTTGCAAAAAACAGTAAGACTAGTGACTGTAGAACGACCTTGTATAAAACCATGTTGTTCATCGCAGATGAGATGAGAAAAAATTTGACTAAGTTTCTCACTGACAATATTTTCAAATACCTTAGGTATTACACTAATGATAGAAACAGGTCTGTAGTTTCCGACATCTGAAACATTTCCTGACTTAAAAACGGGTGTTACCAGAGAAGTTTTCCAGCACGTTGGAAAAATTCCAGTACTTAAAGATTTATTAAAGATAATCCAAAGAGGCCGAGATAGAATAAAACTACAAGATTTGAAAAACTTAGGGGGTATGCCATCATATCCCGGACCTTTTTTAATATCAAGAGAATTTAGTTTTGTGAATATTTCACTGATATTAATGAAAATATCAGATACATGTGTAACAGATTGTGTTTCAATTATGGAAGATGTAGCGGAGTCGGAGACGTAGACATTGCCAAAAAATGAAGCAAAGATATTAGCAATAGATTCACTATTTGTGGCAGTTTCAGTTGCATTCGACATTACGTTAGATATGTTATTTGAACGACGATGAGAATTGACAAAATTCCAGAAAGACTTAATATTGTATTGTATAGAGTATTCGGTAGCATGAATGTATGCAGAGTAACATTGAGTAGTTAATTTCTTACACATAGAACGTAGATTCGAAAAGCATAAATAGTCAGCAAAAGAACAGGTCTTTTTAAAATTCAGATGAGCACGCTTTTTCTCTTTTACTAATTTGATCAGTTGTGGAGGAAACCATTTAGGGTACTTAGAGTTATTATAAGTACATTTAGGAACAAACGTATCAATAGCAACAAACAAGTACTCATACAAGATGTTAACTGCATCATCAACACGTAAGTCAGTTAGAATGTTATCCCAATATATACTGCTCAGATAGTCACAAATTCCTTGAAAGTTACCTCGATTGAAATTATAGTACCTATAAGAGTCACATGGTTTATAATTGAAAACAGACAATTCAATCGAAGTATTCAGCGGAGGGTGAAATTTATCCTGTCGTAGAAGCGCATCTAGAGCTCGAGTAACATAAGTCTTCTGGATGCTGGAGAAACAGAGATCCAACATACTTCCATGTTCGTTGAAAAATTCATTTTTTTGTAATAAACTATGATAATTCATAGTTTGTAATAAGCATTCAACAGCTAAAAGTTCATTTGATGATGCATTTGAACGCATAACGTATGATAAGTAGGACTGATTGACAATAAAATCGGTATGAGGTAAGTTGTAATCACCAAACACAAGAATGTGACTATTTTGATAAGCATCAACAATTTCCGAGATCGAACTGCAATGCTCTTCATATAATGCTGCAGGCGATGAAGGTGGTAAATATACTGCACCAAGTATTATCGGATGAATACCATTGTGTATAATAACAAATGTTTGTTCAACTTTAGTACTTTTTATATTAACTTCTTCACAACTTAGTGAGTTTGGAATAGCTATAAGAACACCACCAGCCCTGCTAAATCCACTTGTGAGATCCGATCTATCACATCGAAAGATTCTGTAGCCATCAAATCCGAGTTCACCAGCAGGTATTGTTTTATCAAGCCAAGTTTCAACTAAAACAAATATGTCATAGATATTTGATAAAGAAGGTATAGCCTGCCGTAAATTGTCCAATTTGGTTCGAAGACTTCGTACATTCTGGTAATAACTGTTTAGTTTATTCATTCGTTTTTTGATGCCGTACGCCTGGTAACAATTTTTGGTATTCCATTGAAATATCTAATAGTTTTTCCATTATCGTTGGTACTCCGTAGTTCAGCTTTGAGTTTATTTAAATATGACCGTTGGTCATATATTAACCATAATATAAAATGACCTAACCGGGTCTCTGATTGCCCTATCATAGAACGTTAGTAGTGCATTTTACTCGTCATTCCACGCGCTTTCAGATGCCGCTTAGCCCAATACGCTATCTGAAGTAGGAGCGACGTAAATTGAACAAACGTGATAGAATTACGCAGAATTCTTATATTAACCATAATATGATATGATCTACTTGGGTCTCTGATTGCCCTATCATAGACGGTTAGTATTGCATTGTACTCGCCATTCCACGCGCCTTAAGATGCCGCCTTGCCCAATATACTATCTGAAATAGGAGCGTCGTAAGTTGAACAATTGTTATAGAATTACGCAGAATTCTTATATTAACCATAATATAAAATGATCTAATCGAGTTTCTGTTTGCCCTACCCTAGAAGTTTAATTGTGCATTTTACTCGACATTTCATATCCTTTAAGATGCCACCTAGCCCAATACGCTATCTGAAATAGGGGCGACGTACATTGAACAAACGTGATAAAATTACGCTGAATTCTTATATTAACCATAATATAATACGATCTATTCGGGTCTCTGATTACCCTATCATAGAAGTTTAGTAGTGCATTTTACTCTACATTTCATGTGCTTTAAGATTCCGCTTAGCCCAATACGCTATCTGAAGTAGGAGCTACGTAAATTGAACAAATGTGACAGAGTAACGCAGAATCCTTATATTAGCCATAATATAATATGATCTATTCGGGTCTCTGATTGCCCTATCATAGAAGTTTAGTAGTACATTTTACTCACCATTTCATGCGCTTTAAGGTGCCACCTAGCGCAATACGCTATCTGAAGTAGGAGCGACGTAAATTGAACAAACCTGATAGAATTACGCAGAATTCTTATATTAACCATAATATGATATGATCTATTTGGGTCTCCGATTGCCCAATCATAGAAGGTTAGTATTGCATTTTACTCGCCATTCCACGCGCTTTAAGGTGCCGCCTTGCCCAATATACTATCTGAAATAGGAGCGTCGTAAATTGAACAACTGTGATAGAATTACGCAGAATTCTTATATTAACCATAATATAAAATGATCTAATCGGGTCTGTGTTTGCCCTACCCTAGAAGTACAATAGTGCATTTTACTCGCCATTTCATGCGCTTTGAGATGCCGCTTAGCCCAATAGGCTATCTGAAATAGGAGCGACGTAAATTGAACGAATGTGATAGAATTTCGCTGAATTCTTATATTAAACAAAATGTAAAATGCTCTAATCGGCACTCTGTTCGCCCTACCCTAGAAGTTTGATAGTGCATTCTACTCACAATTTCATGCGCTTTGAGATGCCGCTTAGCCTAATACGCTATCTGAAATAGGAGCGACGTAAATTGAACAAATGTGATAGAATTACGCTGAATTCTTATATTAACCGTAGTATAAAATGATGTAATCGGGTCTCTGTTTGCCTTACCCTAGAAGTTTGATAGTGCATTTTACTCGCCATTCCATGCGCTTTGAGATGCCGCTTAGCCCGACACGCTATCTGAAATAGGAGCCACGTAAATTGAACGAATGTGATAGAATTTCGCTGAATTCTTATATTAACAATAATGTAAAATTATATAATCGTGTCTCTGTTCGCCCCACCCTAGAAGTTTAATACTGCGTTTCACTCGACATTCCACACGCTTTAGGATGCCGCCTAGCCCAGTAGGCGATCTGAAATAGGAGCGACGTCAATTGAACAAATGTGATAGAATTACGCTGAATTCTTATATTATCCATAATGTAAAATGATCTAATCGGCTCTCTGTTCGCCCTACCCTAGAAATTTAATAGCGCATTTTACTCGCCATTTCATGCGCTTTGAGATGCCGCTTAGCCCGATACGCTATCTGAAATAAGAGCGACGTAAATTGAACGAATGTGATAGAATTTCGCTGAATTCTTAAATTAACCATAATATAAAATCATCTAATCGCGACTCTGGTTGCCCTACCCTAGAAGCTTAATAGTGCATTTTACTCGCCATTTCATGCGCTTTGAGATGCCGCTTAGCCGAATACGCTATCTGAAATAGGAGCGACGTAAATTGAACAAATGTGATAGAATTACGTCGTATCCTTATATTAACCGTAATTTAAAATGATCTAATCGGGTCTCTGTTTGCCGTACCCTCGAAGTTTAATAGTGCATTTTACTCGCCATTTCATGCGCTTTGAGATGCCGCTTTGCCCAATACGCTATCTGAAATAGGAGCGACGTAAATTGGACAAATGTGATAGATCTACGCTGCATTCTTATATTAACCGTAATATGAAATGATTTCATCTGGTCTCTGTTTGCCTTACCCTAGGAGTTTGATAGTGCATTTTACTCTCCATTTCATGCGCTTTGAGATGCCGCTTAGCCCAATACGCTATCTGAAATAGGAGCGACGTAAATGGAACGAATGTGATAGAATCTCGCTGCATTCTTATATTAACCGTAATATAAAATGATCTCATCGGGTTTCTGTTTGCCCTACCGTTGAAGTTTAATAGTGTATTTCACTCGTTATTTCATGCGCTTAGAGATGCCGCTTAGCCAAATACGCTATCTGAAATAGGAGCGACGTAAATTGAACAAATGTGATAGAATTTCGCTGAATTCTTATATTAACCATAATGTAAAATGATATAATCGGGTCTCTGTTCGCCCCACCCTAGAAGTTTAATACTGCATTTCACTCGACATTCCACACGCTTTAGGGTGCCGCCCAGCCCAGTAGGCGATCTGAAATAGTAGCGACGTCAATTGAACAAATGTGATTGAAATACGCTGAATTCTTATGTTAACCGTAATATAAAATGATCTAATCTGGTCTCTGTTTGCCTTACCCCAGAAGTTTAATAGTGCATTTTACTCGCCATTTCATGCGCTTCGGGATGCCGCTTAGCCCAATACGCTATCTGAAATAGGAGCGACGTAAATTGAACGAATGTGATAGAATTTCGCTGAATTCTTAAATTAACCATAATATAAAATGATATAATCGCGACTCTGGTTGCCCTACCCTAGAAGCTTAATAGTGCATTTTACTCGCGATTTCATGCGCTTTGAGATGCCGCTTAGCCCAATAAGCTATCTGAAATAGGAGCGACGTAAATTGAACAAATGTGATAGATCTACGCTGAATTCTTATATTAACTGTAATATGAAATGATATCATCGGGTCTCTGTGTGCCGTACCCTAGAAGTTTAATAGTGCATTTTACTCGACATTTCATATCCTTTAAGATGCCGCCTAGCCCAATCCGCAATCTGAAATTGGAGCTACGTAAATTGAACAAATGTGACAGAGTTACGCAGAAATCTTATGTTAGCCATAATATAATATGATCCATTCGGGTCTCTGGTGGCCCTATCATAGAAGTTTAATAGTGCATTTTACTCGTCATTTCATGCGCTTTGCGATGCCGCTTAGCCCAATACGCTATCCGAAATAGGAACGACGTAAATTGAAAAAATGTGATAGAATTTCGCTGAATCCTTATATTAACCATAATATAAAATGATCTAATCGGGTCTCTGTTCGCACTACCCTAGAAGTTTAATAGTGCATTCCACTCGTCATTGCATGCGCTTTGAGATGCCGCCTAGCCCAGTACGTTATCTGAAATAGGAGAGACGTTATTTGAACAAACGTGATAGAATTTCGCTGTATTCTTATATTAACCAAAATATAAAATGATCTAATCGGGTCTCTGTTCGCCGTACCCTAGAAGTTTAATAGTGCATTTTACTCGCCATACCACGCGCATTAAGATGCCGCCTAGCCCAGTACGCCATCTGAAATAGGAGCGACGTAAATTGAACGAATTTGATAGAATTTCGCTGAATTCTTATATTAACAGAAATATAAAATGATCTAATCGCGTCTCTGATTGCCCTATCATATAAGTTTAATAGTGCATTTTACTCGCCATTCCACGCGCTTTAAGATGCTGCTTCGCCCAATACGCTATCTGAAATAGGAGCGACGTAAATTGAACAAATGTGATAGAATTTCGCTGAATTCTTATATTAACCATAATGTAAAATGATCTAATCGCGTCTCTGTTCGCCCCACCCTAGAGGTTTAATAATGCATTTCACTCGTCATTTCATGCGCATTGAGATTCCGCTTATTCCAATACGCTATCTGAAATAGGAGCGACGTAAATAGAACAAATGTGATAGAATTTCGCTGAATTCTTATATTAAACAAAATATAAAATGATCTAATCGGGTCTCTGATTGCCATACCATTGAAGTTCAATAGTGCACTTTACTCGCCATTTCACACGCTTTAAGATGCCGACTAGCCCAGTACGCTATCTGAAATAGGAGCGCCATCAATTGAACAAATGTGATAGAATTACGCTGAGTTCTTAAATTAACCGTAGTATAAAATGATGTAATCGGGTCTCTGTTTGCCTTACCCTAGAAGTTTAATAGTGCATTTTACACGCCATTTCATGCGCTTCGAGATACCGCTTAGCCCAATACGCTATCTGAAACAGGAGCAACGTAAATGGAACAAATGTGATAGAATGTCGCTGAATTCTTATATTATCCATAATGTAAAATGATCTAATCGGGTCTCTGTTAGCCCTACCCTAGAAGTTTAATAATGCATTTCACTCGTCATTGCATGCGCTTTGAGATGCCGCCTAGCCCAGTACGTTATCCGAAATATGAGAGACGTTATTTGAACAAACGTGATAGAATATCGCTGAATTCTTATATTAACCAAAATATAAAATGATCTAATCGGGTCTCTGATTGCCATATCATAGATGGTTAATAGTGTATTTTACTCGCCATTCCACGCGCGTTAAGATGCCGCCTAGTCCAATACGCTATCTGAAATAGGATCGCCGTAAACTGAACAAATGTGATAGAATTACGCTGCATTCTTATATTAACCGTAATATAAAATGATCTAATCGGGTCTCTGTTTGCCTTACCCTAGAAGTTTAACAGTGCATTTTACTCGCCATTTCATGCGCTTTGAGGTGCCTCTCAGCCCAACACGCTATTTGAAATAGGAGCCACGTAAATTGAACGAATGTGATAGAATTTCGCTGAATTCTTAAATTAACCATAATATAAAATGATCTAATCGGGTCTCTGTTTGCCCTGCCCTAGAAGTTTAATAGTGCAATTTACTCGTCATTACATGCGCTTTGAGATGCCGCTTAGCCCAATACGCTATCTGAAATAGGAGCGGCGTAAATTGAACAAATGTGATAGAATTTCGCTGAATTCTTATATTATCCATAATGAAAATGATCTAATCGGGTCTCTGTTCGCCCTACCCTAGAAGTGTGATAGTGCATTTTACTCGCTATTTCACGCGCTTTAAGATGCCGTCTAGCCCAGTACGCTATCTGAAATAGTAGCGACGTAAATTGAACAAATGTGATAGAATTTCGCTGAATCCTTATATTATCCATAATGAAAATGATCTAATCGGGTCTCTGTTCGCCCTACCCTAGAAGTGTGATAGTGCATTTTACTCGCCATTTCACGCGCTTTAAGATGCCGTCTAGCCCAGTACGCTATCTGAAATAGGAGCGACGTAAATTGAACAAATGTGATAGAATTTCGCTGAATTCTTATATTAACCATAATGTAAAATCATCTAATCAGGTCTCAGTTCGCCCTAACCTAGAAGTTTAATAGTGCATTCCACTCGTCATTGAATGCGCTTTGAGATGCCGCCTAGCCCAGTACGTTATCTGAAACAGGAGAGACGTTATTTGAACAAACGTGATAGAATTTCGCTGAATTCTTATATTAACCAAAATATAAAATGATCTAATCGGGTCTCTGTTCGCCCTACCCTTGAAGTTTAATAGTGCATTTTACTCGCCATACCACGCGCATTAAGATGCCGCCTAGCCCAGTACGCCATCTGAAATAGGAGCGACGTAAATTGAAGGAATGTGATAGAATTTCGCTGAATTCTTATATTAACAGAAATATAAAATGATCTAATCACGTCTCTGATTGCCCTATCAGAGAAGTTTAATAGTGCATTTTACTCGCCATTCCACGCGCTTTAAGATGCCGCTTCGCCCAATACGCTATCTGAAATAGGAGCGACGTAAATTGAACAAATGTGATAGAATTTTGCTGAATTCTTATATTATCCATAATGTAAAATGATCCAATCGGGTCTCTGTCCGCCCTACCCTAGAAGCTTAATAGTGCATTTCACTCGCCATTTCATGCGCTTTGAGTTGCCGCTCAGCTCGATACGCTGTCTGAAATAGGAGCGACGTAAATTGAACAAATGTGATAGAATTTCGCTGAATTGTTATATTAACCATAACGTAAAATGATATAATCGTGTCACCGTTTGCCCTGCCCTAGAAGTTTAATAGTGCATTTTACTCGCCATTTCATGCGCTTTGAGATGGTGCTTTGCCTAATACGCTATCTGAAATAGGAGCGACGTAAATTGAACAAATGTGATAGAATTTCGCTGAATTCTTATATTAACCATAATGTAAAATGATATAATCGTGTCACTGTTTGCCCTGCCCTAGAAGCTTAATAGTGCATTTTACTCGCTATTTCATGCGCTTTGAGATGCCGCTTAGCCTAATACGCTATCTGAAATGGGAGCGACGTAAATTGAACAAATGTGATAGAATTTCGCTGAATTCTTACATTAACCATAATGTAAAATGATCTGATCGGGTCTCTGTTCGCCCTACCCTAGAAGTTTAATAGTGCATTTCACTCGTCATTTCATGCGCTTTGAGATGCCGCTTAGCCCAATATACTATCTGAAATAGGAGCGACGTAAATAGAACAAATGTGATAGGATTTCGCTGAATTCTTATATTAAACAAAATATAAAATGATCTAATCGGGTCTCTGATTGCCATACCATTGAAGTTCAATAGTGCACTTTACTCGCCATTTCACACGCTTTAAGATGCCGACTAGCCCAGTACGCTATCTGAAATAGGAGCGCCATCAATTGAACAAATGTGATAGAATTACGCTGAATTCTTATATTAACCGTAGTATAAAATGATGTAATCGGGTCTCTGTTTGCCTTACCCTAGAAGTTTAATAGTGCATTTTACACGCCATTTCATGCGCTTCGAGATGCCGCTTAGCCCAATACGCTATCTGAAACAGGAGCAACGTAAATGGAACAAATGTGATAGAATGTCGCTGAATTCTTATATTATCCATAATGTAAAATGATCTAATCGGGTCTCTGTTAGCCCTACCCTAGAAGTTTAATAATGCATTTCACTCGTCACTGCATGCGCTTTGAGATGCCGCCTAGCCCAGTACGTTATCTGAAATATGAGAGACGTTATTTGAACAAACGTGATAGAATATCGCTGAATTCTTATATTAACCAAAATATAAAATGATCTAATCGGGTCTCTGATTGCCATATCATAGATGGTTAATAGTGTATTTTACTCGCCATTCCACGCGCGTTAAGATGCCGCCTAGTCCAATACGCTATCTGAAATAGGATCGCCGTAAACTGAACAAATGTGATAGAATTACGCTGAATTCTTATATTAACCGTAATATAAAATGATCTAATCGTTTCTCTGTTTGCCTTACCCTAGAAGTTTAACAGTGCATTTTACTCGCCATTTCATGCGCTTTGAGGTGCATCTCAGCCCAACACGCTATTTGAAATAGGAGCCACGTAAATTGAACGAATGTGATAGAATTTCGCTGAATTCTTAATTAACCATAATATAAAATGATCTAATCGGGTCTCTGTTTGCCCTGCCCTAGAAGTTTAATAGTGCAATTTACTCGTCATTACATGCGCTTTGAGATGCCGCTTAGCCCAATACGCTATCTGAAATAGGAGCGGCGTAAATTGAACAAATGTGATAGAATTTCGCTGAATTCTTATATTATCCATAATGAAAATGATCTAATCGGGTCTCTGTTCGCCCTACCCTAGAAGTGTGATAGTGCATTTTACTCGCCATTTCACGCGCTTTAAGATGCCGCCTAGCCCAGTACGCTATCTGAAATAGGAGCGACGTAAATTGAACAAATGTGATAGAATTTCGCTGAGTTCTTATATTAACCATAATGTAAAATGATCTAATCGGGTCTCTGTTCGCCCTACCCTAGAAGTTTAATATTGCATTTCACTCGCCATTTCATGCGCTGTGAGATGCCGCTTAGCCCAATACGCTATCTGAAATAGGAACGACGTAATTGAACAAATGTGATAGAATTTCGCTGAATTCTTATATTAACCATAATGTAAAATGATCTAATCGGGTCTCTGATCGCCCCACCCTACAGTTTAATAATGCATTTCACTCGTCATTTCATGCGCATTGAGATTCCGCTTATCCCAATACGCTATCTGAAATAGGAGCGACGTAAATAGAACAAATGTGATAGAATTTCGCTGAATTCTTATATTATCCATAATGAAAATGACCTAATCGGGTCTCTGTTCGCCCTACCCTAGAAGTGTGATAGTGCATTTTACTCGC
>CAKAJE020000614.1:0-134049 GCA_916610135.2 Macropis europaea | reverse complement strand
AAATGCACTATTAAACTTCTAGGGGTAGGGCAAACAGAGACCCGATTAGATTCATTTTATATAATGGTTAATTTAAGAATTCTGCGAAATTCTATCACACTTGTTCAATATACGTCGCTCCTAATTCAGATAGCGGATTGGGGCTAAGCGGCCATTTCAAAGCGCATGAAATGGGGGGGTAAAATGCACTATTAAACTTCTAGGATAAGGCAAACAGAGACCCGATTAGATCATTTTATATTATGGTTAATATAAGAATTCAGCGTAATTCTATCACATTTGTTCAACTTACGTCGCTCCTATTTCAGATAACGTACTGGGCTTGGCGGCGATCTTAAAGCGCGTGGAATGCCGAGTAAAATGCACTACTAATCTTCTATGATAGGGCAATCAGAGACCGGATTAGATCATTTATATTTTGTTTAATATAAGATTTCAGGAATTTCTATCACATTTGTTCAATTTACGTCGCTCCTATTTCAGATAGCGTATTGGACTAAGCGGCATCTTAAAGTCGCGTGGAATGGCGCTTGAAATGCACTATTAAACTTCTCTGATAGGGCAATCAGAGACCCGATTAGATCATTTTATATTTTGCTTAATACAAGAATTCAGCGAAATTCTATCACATTTGTTCCATTTACGTCGCTCCTATTTCAGATAGCTTATTGGGCTAAGCGGCATCCCAAAGCGCATGAAAGGGCGTGCAAAATGAACTGTTAAACTTCTAGGGTAGTGCAAACAGAGACCCGATTAGATCATTTTATATTACGGTTAATACAAGAATTCAGCGTAATTCTATCACATTTGTTCAACTTACGTCGCTCCTATTTCAGATAGCGTATTGGGCTAAGCGGCATCTCAATGCGCATGAAATGACGAGTGAAATGCACTATTAGACTTCTATGGTAGGGCGACAGAGACCCGATTAGATCATTTTATATTTTGGTTATTATAAGAAATCAGCGAAATTATATCACATTTGTTCAATTTACGTCGCTCCTATTTCAGATTGCGTATTGGGCTACGCGGCATCTCAAAGCGCATGAAATGACGAGTGAAATGCACTACTAAACTTCTAGGGTAGGTCGAACAGAGACCCGATTAGATCATTTTACATTAAGGTTAATATAAGAATTCAGGGAAATTCTATCACATTTGTTCAATTTACGTCGCTCCTATTACAGATAGCGTATTGGGCTAAGCGGCATCTCAAAGCGCATGAAATGGCGAGTAAAATGCACTATTAAACTGCTAGGGCAGGGCAATCAGAGACCCGATTAGATCATTTTATATTATGGTTAATTTAAGAATTCAGCAAAATTCTATCACATTTGTTCAATTTACGTCGTTCCTATTTCAGATACCATACTGGGCTAGGCGGCATCTTAAAGCGCGTGGAATGGCGAGTAAACGCACTACTAAACTTCTATGATAGGGCAATCAGAGACCCGATTAGATCATTTTACATTATGGTTAATAAAGATTTCATCGAAATTCTATCACATTTGTTCAATTTACATCGCTCCTATTTCAGATAGCGTACTGGCTAAGTGGCACCTCAAAGCGCATGAAATGACGAGTGAAATGCACTATTAATCTCTAGGGTAGGGCGAACAGAGACCCGATTAGAACATTTTACATTATGGTTAATATAAGAATTCAGCGAAATTCTCTCACATTTGTTCAATTTATGTCGCTGATATTTCAGATAGCGTATTGGGCTAAGCGGCATCTCAAAGCGCAAGAAATGTTGAGTAAAATGCACTATTAAACTTCTAGGGTAGGCAACAGAGACCCGATTAGGTCATTTCATATTATGGTTAATTTAAGTAATTCAGCGAAATTCTATCACATTTGTTCAATTTACGTTGTTCTATTTCAGATAGCATACTGGGCTAGGCGGCATCTCAAAGCGCATGAAATGGCGAGTAAATTGCACTCTTAAACTTCTAGGATAAGGCAAACAGAGACCCGATTAGATCATTTAACATTATGGTTAATAAAAGAATTCTGCAAAATTCTATCACATTTGTTCAATTTACGTCGTTCCTATTTCAGATAGCATACTGGGCTAGGCGGCATCTTAAAGCGCGTGGAATGGCGAGTAAAATGCACTATTAAACTTCTTGGGTAGGGCGAACAGAGACCCGATTAGATCATTTTATATTTTGTTTAATATAAAATTTCAGGGAAATTCTATCACATTTGTTCAATTTACTTCGCTCCTATTTCAGATAGCGTACTGGGCTAAGCGGCATCTCAAAGCGCATAAAATGACGAGTGAAATGCACTATTAATCTTCTAGGGTAGGGCGAACAGAGACCCGATTAGAACATTTTACATTAAGGTTAATATAAAAATTCAGCGAAATTCTCTCACATTTGTTCAATTTACGTCGCTGATATTTCAGATAGCGTATTGGGCTAAGCGGCATCTCAAAGCGCAAGAAATGTTGAGTAAAATGCACTATTAAACTTCTAGGGTAGGGCAAACAGAGACCCGATTAGGTCATTTCATATTATGGTTAATTTAAGAATTCAGCGAAATTCTACCACATTTGTTCAATTTACGTCGTTCCTATTTCAGATAGCATACTGGGCTAGGCGGCATCTCAAAGCGCATGAAATGGCGAGTAAAATGCACTCTTAAACTTCTAGGATAAGGCAAACAGAGACCCGATTAGATCATTTAACATTATGGTTAATAAAAGAATTCAGCGAAATTCTATCACATTTGTTCAATTTACGTCGTTCCTATTTCAGATAGCATACTGGGCTAGGCGGCACCTTAAAGCGCGTGGAATGGCGAGTAAAATGCACTACTAAACTTCTATGATAGGGCAATCAGAGACCCGATTAGATCATTTTATATTTTGGTTAATATAAGGATTCAGCGTAATTCTATCACATTTGTTCAATTTACGTCGCTCCTATTTCAGATAGCATATTGTGCTAAGCGGCATCGCAAAGCGTATGAAATGAAGAGTGAAATGCACTATTAATCTTCTAGGGTAGGGCGAACAAAGACCCGATTAGATCATTTTACATTATGGTTAATTTAAGAATTCAGCGAAATTCTATCACATTTGTTCAATTTACGTCGCTCCTATTGCAGATAGCGTATTGGGCTAAGCGGCATCTCAAAGCGCATGAAATGTCGAGTAAAATGCACTATTAAACTTCTAGGGTAAGGCAAACAGAGACCCGATTAGATAATTTTATATTTTGGTTAATATAAGAATTCAGCGAAATTCTATCACATTTGTTCAATTTACGTCGCTCCTGTTTCAGATAGCGTATTGGGCTAAGCGTCATCTCAAAGCGCATGAAATGACGAGTGAAATGCACTATTAACCTTCTAGGCTAGGGCGAACAGAGACCCGACTAGATCATTTTACATTATGGTTAATAAAAGAATTCATCGAAATTCTATCACATTTGTTCAATTTACATCGCTCCTATTACAGATAGCGTACTGAGCTAAGCGGCATCTCAAAGCGCATGAAATGACGAGTGGAATGCACTATTAATCTTCTAGGGTAGGGCGAACAGAGACCCGATTAGAATATTTTACATTAAGGTTAATATAAGAATTCAGCGAAATTCTCTCACATTTGTTCCATTTACGTCGCTGATATTTCAGATAGCGTATTGGGCTAAGCGGCATCTCAAAGCGCAAGAAATGTTGAGTAAAATGCACTATTAAACTTCTAGGGTAGGGCAAACAGAGACCCGATTAGGTCATTTCATATTATGTTTAATTTAAGAATTCAGCGAAATTCTATCCCATTTGTACAATTTACATCGCTCCTATTTCAGATAGCTTATTGGGCTAAGCGGCATCTCAAAGCGCATGAAATGGCGAGTAAAATGCACTATTAAACTTCTAGGATAAGGCAAACAGAGACACGATTAGATCATTTTATATTACGGTTAATATAAGAATTCAGCGTAATTCTGTCACATTTGTTCAACTTACGTAGCTCCTATTTCAGATAGCGTACTGGGCAAGGCGGCAACTTAAAGCGCGTGGAATGGCGAGTAAAATGCACTATTAAACTTCTATGATAGGGCAATCAGAGACTCGATTTGATCATTTTATATTTTGGTTAATATAAGAATTCAGCGAAATTCTATCACATTTGTTCAATTTCCGACGCTCCTATTTCAGATAGCGTATTGGGCTAAGCGGCATCTCAAAGCGCACGAAAGGGCGAGTAAAATGCACTATTAAACTTCTAGGGTAGGGCAATCAGAGACCCGATTAGATCATTTTACATTATGGTTAATAAAAGAATTCAGCGAAACCCTATCACATTTGTTCAATTTACGTCGCTCCTATTTCAGATAGCGTATTGGGCTAAGCGGCATCTCAAGGCGCATGAAATGGCGAGTAAAATGCACTATTAAACTTCTTGGGTAGGTGGAACAGAGACCCGATTACATCATTTTATATTATCGTTAATTTAAGAATTCAGCAAAATTCTATCACATTTGTTCAATTTACATTGCACCTATTTCAGATAGCGCATTGGGCTAAGCGGCATCTCAAGGCGCATGAAATGGCGAGTAAAATGCACTATTAAACTTCTAGGGTAGGGCAATCAGAGACCCGATTAGATCATTTTATATTATGGTTAATTTAAGAATTCAGCAAAATTCTGTCACATTTGTTCAACTTACGTCGTTCCTATTTCAGACAGCATACTGGGCTAGGCGGCATCTTAAAGCGCGTGGAATGGCGAGTAAAATGCACTCTTAAACATCTATGATAGGGCATTCAGAGACCCGATTAGATCATTTTATATTTTGGTTAATATAAGAATTCAGCGAAACTCTATCACATTTGTTTAATTTACGTCGCACCTATTTCAGATAGCGTATTGGGCTAAGCGGCATCTCAAAGCGCATGAAATGGCGAGTAAAATGCACTATTAAACTTCTAGGGTAGGGCAATCAGAGACCCGATTAGATCATTTTATATTACGGTTAATATAAGAATTCAGCGTAATTCTGTCACATTTGTTCAACTTACGTAGCTCCTATTTCAGATAGCGTACTGGGCAAGGCGGCAACTTAAAGCGCGTGGAATGGCGAGTAAAATGCACTATTAAACTTCTATGATAGGGCAATCAGAGACTCGATTTGATCATTTTATATTTTGGTTAATATAAGAATTCAGCGAAATTCTATCACATTTGTTCAATTTCCGACGCTCCTATTTCAGATAGCGTATTGGGCTAAGCGGCATCTCAAAGCGCACGAAAGGGCGAGTAAAATGCACTATTAAACTTCTAGGGTAGGGCAATCAGAGACCCGATTAGATCATTTTACATTATGGTTAATATAAGAATTCAGCGAAATTCTATCACATTTGTTCAATTTACGTCGCTGCTATTTCAGATAGCTTATTGGGCTAAGCGGCATCTCAAAGCGCATGAAATGACGAGTGAAATGCACTATTAAACTTCTAGGGTAGGGCGAACAAACACCCGATTAGATCATTTTACATTAAGGTTAAAATAAGAATTCAGCGTAATTCTATCACATTTGTTCCACTTACGTCGCTCCTATTTCAGATAGCGAATCGGGCTAAGCGGTATCTCAAAGCGCATGGCTTGACGAGTGAAATGCACTATTAAACTTCTAGGGTAGGGCGAACAGAGACCCGAATAGATCATTTTATATTACGGTTAATATAAGAATTCAGCGTAATTCTATCACATTTGTTCAGCTTACGTCGCTCCTATTTCAGATAGCGTACTGGGCTAGGCGGCATCTCAAAGCGCGTGGAAGGGCGAGTAAAATGCACTACTAAAATTCTGTGATAGGACAATCAGAGTCCCGGTTAGATCATTTTATATTTTGTTTACTATAAGATTTCAGGGAAATTCTATCACATTTGTTCAATTTACGTCGCTCCTATTTCAGATAGCGTATTGGGCTAAGCGGCATCTCAAAGCGCATGAAATGGCGAATAAAATGCAGTATTAAACTTCTAGGCTAGGGCGAACAGAGACCTGATTAGATCATTTTACATTATGGTTAATAAAAGAATTCAGCGAAACCCTATCACATTTGTTCAATTTACGTCGCTCCTATTTCAGATAGCGTATTGGGCTAAGCGGCATCTCAATGCGCATGAAATGGCGAGTAAAATGCACTATTAAACTTCTAGGATAAGGCAAACAGAGACCCGATTAGATCATTTTATATTACGGTTAATATAAGAATTCAGCGTAATTCTATCACATTTGTTCCACTTACGTCGCTCCTATTTCAGATAGCGTATTGGGCTAAGCGGTATCTCAAAGCGCATGGATTGACGAGTGAAATGCACTATTAAACTTCTAGGGTAGGGCGAACAGAGACCCGAATAGATCATTTTATATTACGGTTAATATAAGAATGCAGCGTAATTCTATCACATTTGTTCAGCTTACGTCGCTCCTATTTCAGATAGCGTACTGTGCTAGGCGGCATCTCAAAGCGCGTGGAAGGGCGAGTAAAATGCACTACTAAAATTCTGTGATAGGACAATCAGAGTCCCGATTAGATCATTTTATATTTTGTTTACTATAAGATTTCAGGGAAATTCTATCACATTTGTTCAATTTACGTCGCTGACATTTCAGATAGCGTATTGGGCTAAGCGGCATCTCAAAGCGTAAGAAATGGCGAGTAAAATGCACTATTAAACTTCCAGGGTAGGGCAAACAGACACCCGATAAGATCATTTTATATTATGGTTAATTCAAGAATTCAGCGAAATTCTATCACATTCGTTCAATTTACGTGGCTCCTATTTCAGATAGCTTATTGGGCTCAGCGGCATTACAAAGCGCATGAAATGACGAGTGAAATGCACTATTAATCTTCTAGGGTAGGGCGAACAGAGACCCGATTAGATCATTTTACATTAAGGTTAATATAAGCATTCAGCGAGATTCTCTCACATTTGTTCAATTTACGTCGCTGATATTTCAGATAGCGTATTGGGCTAAGCGGCATCTCAAAGCGCATGAAATGACGAGTGAAATGCACTATTAAACTTCTAGGGTAGGGCAAACAGAGACCCGATTAGATCATTTTATATCATGGTTAATTTAAGAATTCTGCGAAATTCTATCACACTTGTTCAATTTACGTCGCTCCTAATTCAGATAGCGGATTGGGCTAAGCGGCATTTCAAAGCGCATGAAATGGGGGGTAAAATGCACTATTAAACTTCTAGGATAAGGCAAACAGAGACCCGATTAGATCATTTTATATTATGGTTAATATAAGAATTCAGCGTAATTCTATCACATTTGTTCAACTTACGTCGCTCCTATTTCAGATAACGTACTGGGCTTGGCGGCATCTTAAAGCGCGTGGAATGCCGAGTAAAATGCACTACTAATCTTCTATGATAGGGCAATCAGAGACCGGATTAGATCATTTTATATTTTGTTTAATATAAGATTTCAGGGAAATTCTATCACATTTGTTCAATTTACGTCGCTCCTATTTCAGATAGCGTATTGGACTAAGCGGCATCTTAAAGCGCGTGGAATGGCGCTTGAAATGCACTATTAAACTTCTCTGATAGGGCAATCAGAGACCCGATTAGATCATTTTATATTTTGCTTAATACAAGAATTCAGCGAAATTCTATCACATTTGTTCCATTTACGTCGCTCCTATTTCAGATAGCTTATTGGGCTAAGCGGCATCCCAAAGCGCATGAGAGGGCGTGTAAAATGAACTGTTAAACTTCTAGGGTAGTGCAAACAGAGACCCGATTAGATCATTTTATATTACGGTTAATATAAGAATTCAGCGTAATTCTATCACATTTGTTCAACTTACGTCGCTCCTATTTCAGATAGCGTATTGGGCTAAGCGGCATCTCAAAGCGCACGAAAGGGCGAGTAAAATGCACTATTAAACTTCTAGGGTAGGGCAATCAGAGACCCGATTAGATCATTTTACATTATGGTTAATATAAGAATTCAGGGAAATTCTATCACATTTGTTCAATTTACGTGGCTCCTATTTCAGATAGCGTATTGGGCAAAGCGGCATCTCAAAGCGCATGAAATGACGAGTGAAATGCACTATTAGACTTCTATGGTAGGGCAATCAGAGACCCGATTAGATCATTTTACATTATGGTTAATAAAAGAATTCATCGAAATTTTATCACATTTGATCAATTTACGTCGCTCCTATTTCAGATAGCGTATTGGGCAAAGCGGCATCTCAAAGCGTATAAAATGGCGAATAAAATGCACTATTAATCTTCTAGGGTAGGGCGAACAGAGACCCGATTAGAACATTTTACATTAAGGTTAATATAAGAATTCAGCGAAATTCTCTCACATTTGTTCCATTTACGTCGCTGATATTTCAGATAGCGTATTGGGCTAAGCGGCATCTCAAAGCGCAAGAAATGTTGAGTAAAATGCACTATTAAACTTCTAGGGTAGGGCAAACAGAGACCCGATTAGGTCATTTCATATTATGGTTAATTTAAGAATTCAGCGAAATTCTATCACATTTGTTCAATTTACGTTGTTCCTATTTCAGATAGCATACTGGGCTAGGCGGCATCTCAAAGCGCATGAAATGGCGAGTAAATTGCACTCTTAAACTTCTAGGATAAGGCAAACAGAGACCCGATTAGATCATTTAACATTATGGTTAATAAAAGAATTCAGCAAAATTCTATCACATTTGTTCAATTTACGTCGTTCCTATTTCAGATAGCATACTGGGCTAGGCGGCATCTTAAAGCGCGTGGAATGGCGAGTAAAATGCACTATTAAACTTCTTGGGTAGGGCGAACAGAGACCCGATTAGATCATTTTATATTTTGTTTAATATAAAATTTCAGGGAAATTCTATCACATTTGTTCAATTTACTTCGCTCCTATTTCAGATAGTGTATTGGGCTAAGCGGCATCTCAAAGCGCATGAAATGGCGAGTGAAATGCACTATTAGACTTCTGTGGTAGGGCGATCAGAGACCCGATTAGATCATTTTACATTAAGGTTAATATAAGAATTCAGCGAAATTCTATCACATTTGTTCAGTTTACGTCGCTCCTATTTCAGATACCGTACTGGGCTAGGCAGCATCTTAAAGAGCGTGGAAGGGCGAGTAAAATGCACTACTAAACTTCTGTGATAGGGCAATCAGAGTCCCGTTTAGATCATTTTATATTTTGTTTAATATAAGATTTCAGGGAAATTCTATCACATTTGTTCAATTTTCGTCGCTCCTATTTCAGATAGCTATTGGGCTAAGCGGCACCTCAAAGCGCATGCAATGACGAGAGAAATGCACTATTAAACTTCTTGGGTAGGTGGAACAGAGACCCGATTACATCATTTTATATTATCGTTAATTTAAGAATTCAGCAAAATTCTATCACATTTGTTCAATTTACATCGCACCTATTTCAGATAGCGTATTGGGCTAAGCGGCATCTCAAGGCGCATGAAATGGCGAGTAAAATGCACTATTAAACTTCTAGGGTAGGGCAATCAGAGACCCGATTAGATCATTTTATATTATGGTTAATTTAAGAATTCAGCAAAATTCTATCACATTTGTTCAATTTACGTCGTTCCTATTTCAGACAGCATACTGGGCTAGGCGGCATCTTAAAGCGCGTGGAATGGCGAGTAAAATGCACTCTTAAACATCTATGATAGGGCATTCAGAGACCCGATTAGATCATTTTATATTTTGGTTAATATAAGAATTCATTGAAACTCTATCACATTTGTTTAATTTACGTCGCACCTATTTCAGATAGCGTATTGGGCTAAGCGGCATCTCAAAGCGCATGAAATGGCGAGTAAAATGCACTATTAAACTTCTAGGGTAAGGCAAACAGAGACCCGATGAGATCATTTTATATTGTGGTTAATTTAAGAATTCAGCGAAATTTTATCACATTTGATCAATTTACGTCGCTCCTATTTCAGATAGCGTATTGGGCAAAGCGGCATCTCAAAGCGTATAAAATGGCGAATAAAATGCACTATTAATCTTCTAGGGTAGGGCGAACAGAGACCCGATTAGAACATTTTACATTAAGGTTAATATAAGAATTCAGCGAAATTCTCTCACATTTGTTCCATTTACGTCGCTGATATTTCAGATAGCGTATTGGGCTAAGCGGCATCTCAAAGCGCAAGAAATGTTGAGTAAAATGCACTATTAAACTTCTAGGGTAGGGCAAACAGAGACCCGATTAGGTCATTTCATATTATGGTTAATTTAAGAATTCAGCGAAATTCTATCACATTTGTTCAATTTACGTTGTTCCTATTTCAGATAGCATACTGGGCTAGGCGGCATCTCAAAGCGCATGAAATGGCGAGTAAATTGCACTCTTAAACTTCTAGGATAAGGCAAACAGAGACCCGATTAGATCATTTAACATTATGGTTAATAAAAGAATTCAGCAAAATTCTATCACATTTGTTCAATTTACGTCGTTGCTATTTCAGATAGCATACTGGGCTAGGCGGCATCTTAAAGCGCGTGGAATGGCGAGTAAAATGCACTATTAAACTTCTTGGGTAGGGCGAACAGAGACCCGATTAGATCATTTTATATTTTGTTTAATATAAAATTTCAGGGAAATTCTATCACATTTGTTCAATTTACTTCGCTCCTATTTCAGATAGTGTATTGGGCTAAGCGGCATCTCAAAGCGCATGAAATGGCGAGTGAAATGCACTATTAGACTTCTGTGGTAGGGCGATCAGAGACCCGATTAGATCATTTTACATTAAGGTTAATATAAGAATTCAGCGAAATTCTATCACATTTGTTCAGTTTACGTCGCTCCTATTTCAGATACCGTACTGGGCTAGGCAGCATCTTAAAGAGCGTGGAAGGGCGAGTAAAATGCACTACTAAACTTCTGTGATAGGGCAATCAGAGTCCCGTTTAGATCATTTTATATTTTGTTTAATATAAGATTTCAGGGAAATTCTATCACATTTGTTCAATTTTCGTCGCTCCTATTTCAGATAGCTATTGGGCTAAGCGGCACCTCAAAGCGCATGCAATGACGAGAGAAATGCACTATTAAACTTCTTGGGTAGGTGGAACAGAGACCCGATTACATCATTTTATATTATCGTTAATTTAAGAATTCAGCAAAATTCTATCACATTTGTTCAATTTACATCGCACCTATTTCAGATAGCGTATTGGGCTAAGCGGCATCTCAA
Source organism: Macropis europaea (assembly GCA_916610135.2). NCBI lineage: Eukaryota > Metazoa > Arthropoda > Insecta > Hymenoptera > Melittidae > Macropis > Macropis europaea. Next base: position 122,809 of record CAKAJE020000614.1, on the reverse strand, counting down.
GGCGCATGAAATGGCGAGTAAAATGCACTATTAAACTTCTAGGGTAGGGCAATCAGAGACCCGATTAGATCATTTTATATTATGGTTAATTTAAGAATTCAGCAAAATTCTATCACATTTGTTCAATTTACGTCGTTCCTATTTCAGACAGCATACTGGGCTAGGCGGCATCTTAAAGCGCGTGGAATGGCGAGTAAAATGCACTCTTAAACATCTATGATAGGGCATTCAGAGACCCGATTAGATCATTTTATATTTTGGTTAATATAAGAATTCATTGAAACTCTATCACATTTGTTTAATTTACGTCGCACCTATTTCAGATAGCGTATTGGGCTAAGCGGCATCTCAAAGCGCATGAAATGGCGAGTAAAATGCACTATTAAACTTCTAGGGTAAGGCAAACAGAGACCCGATGAGATCATTTTATATTGTGGTTAATTTAAGAATTCAGCGAAATTTTATCACATTTGATCAATTTACGTCGCTCCTATTTCAGATAGCGTATTGGGCAAAGCGGCATCTCAAAGCGTATAAAATGGCGAATAAAATGCACTATTAATCTTCTAGGGTAGGGCGAACAGAGACCCGATTAGAACATTTTACATTAAGGTTAATATAAGAATTCAGCGAAATTCTCTCACATTTGTTCCATTTACGTCGCTGATATTTCAGATAGCGTATTGGGCTAAGCGGCATCTCAAAGCGCAAGAAATGTTGAGTAAAATGCACTATTAAACTTCTAGGGTAGGGCAAACAGAGACCCGATTAGGTCATTTCAAATTATGTTTAATTTAAGAATTCAGCGAAATTCTATCACATTTGTTCCATTTACGTCGATCCTATTGCAGATAGCGTATTGGGCTAAGCGGCATCTTAAAGCGCATGAAATGGCGAGTAAAATGCACTATTAAACTTCTAGGGTAATGCAAACAGAGACCCGATTAGATCATTTTATATTACGGTTAATATAAGAATTCAGCGTAATTCTATCACATTTGTTCAACATACGTCGCTCCTATTTCAGATAGTCTACTGGGCTAGGCAGCATCTTAAAGAGCGTGGAAGGGCGAGTAAAATGCACTACTAAACTTCTGTGATAGGGCAATCAGAGTCCCGTTTAGATCATTTTATATTTTGTTTAATATAAGATTTCAGGGAAATTCTATCACATTTGTTCAATTTTCGTCGCTCCTATTTCAGATAGCTATTGGGCTAAGCGGCACCTCAAAGCGCATGAAATGACGAGAGAAATGCACTATTAAACTTCTTGGGTAGGTGGAACAGAGACCCGATTACATCATTTTATATTATCGTTAATTTAAGAATTCAGCAAAATTCTATCACATTTGTTCAATTTACATCGCACCTATTTCAGATAGCGTATTGGGCTAAGCGGCATCTCAAGGCGCATGAAATGGCGAGTAAAATGCACTATTAAACTTCTAGGGTAGGGCAATCAGAGACCCGATTAGATCATTTTATATTATGGTTAATTTAAGAATTCAGCAAAATTCTATCACATTTGTTCAATTTACGTCGTTCCTATTTCAGACAGCATACTGGGCTAGGCGGCATCTTAAAGCGCGTGGAATGGCGAGTAAAATGCACTCTTAAACATCTATGATAGGGCATTCAGAGACCCGATTAGATCATTTTATATTTTGGTTAATATAAGAATTCATTGAAACTCTATCACATTTGTTTAATTTACGTCGCACCTATTTCAGATAGCGTATTGGGCTAAGCGGCATCTCAAAGCGCATGAAATGGCGAGTAAAATGCACTATTAAACTTCTAGGGTAGGGCAATCAGAGACCCGATTAGATCATTTTATATTACGGTTAATATAAGAATTCAGCGTAATTCTATCACATTTGTTCCACTTACGTCGCTCCTATTTCAGATAGCGTATCGGGCTAAGCGGTATCTCAAAGCGCATGGTTTGACGAGTGAAATGCACTATTAAACTTCTAGGGTAGGGCGAACAGAGACCCGAATAGATCATTTTATATTACGGTTAATATAAGGATTCAGCGTAATTCTATCACATTTGTTCAGCTTACGTCGCTCCTATTTCAGATAGCGTACTGGGCTAGGCGGCATCTCAAAGCGCGTGGAAGGGCGAGTAAAATGCACTACTAAAATTCTGTGATAGGACAATCAGGGTCTCGGTTAGATCATTTTATATTTTGTTTACTATAAGATTTCAGGGAAATTCTATCACATTTGTTCAATTTACGTCGCTCCTATTTCAGATAGCGTATTGTGCTAAGCGGCATCTCAAAGCGCATGAAATGGCGAGTAAAATGCACTATTAAACTTCTAGGATAAGGCAAACAGAGACCCGATTAGATCATTTTATATTACGGTTAATATAAGAATTCAGCGTAATTCTATCACATTTGTTCCACTTACGTCGCTCCTATTTCAGATAGCGTATTGGGCTAAGCGGTATCTCAAAGCGCATGGATTGACGAGTGAAATGCACTATTAAACTTCTAGGGTAGGGCGAACAGAGACCCGAATAGATCATTTTATATTACGGTTAATATAAGAATGCAGCGTAATTCTATCACATTTGTTCAGCTTACGTCGCTCCTATTTCAGATAGCGTACTGGGCTAGGCGGCATCTCAAAGCGCGTGGAAGGGCGAGTAAAATGCACTACTAAAATTCTGTGATAGGGCAATCAGAGTCCCGATTAGATCATTTTATATTTTGGTTAATATAAGAATTCAGCGAAATTCTATCACATTTGTTCAATTTACGTCGCTCCTGTTTCACATAGCGTATTGGGCTAAGCGTCATCTCAAAGCGCATGAAATGACGAGTGAAATGCACTATTAAACTTCTACGCTAGGGCGAACAGAGACCCGACTAGATCATTTTACATTATGGTTAATAAAACAATTCATCGGAATTCTATCACATTTGTTCAATTTACATCGCTCCTATTTCAGATAGCGTACTGGGCTAAGCGGCATCTCAAAGCGCATGAAATGACGAGTGAAATGCACTATTAATCTTCTAGGGTAGGGCGAACGGAGACCCGATTAGAACATTTTACATTAAGGTTAATATAAGAATTCAGCGAAATTCTCTCACATTTGTTCCATTTACGTCGCTGATATTTCAGATAGCGTATTGGGCTAAGCGGCATCTCAAAGCGCAAGAAATGTTGAGTAAAATGCACTATTAAACTTCTAGGGTAGGGCAAACAGAGACCCGATTAGGTCATTTCATATTATGATTAATTTAAGAATTCAGCGAAATTCTATCCCATTTGATCAATTTACATCGCTCCTATTTCAGATAGCTTATTGGGCTAAGCGGCATCTCAAAGCGCATGAAATGACGAGAGAAATGCACAATTAAACTTCTCGGGTAGGTGGAACAGAGACCCGATTACATCATTTTATATTATCGTTAATTTAAGAATTCAGCAAAATTCTATCACATTTGTTCAATTTACATCGCACCTATTTCAGATAGCGTATTGGGCTAAGCGGCATCTCAAGGCGCATGAAATGGCGAGTAAAATGCACTATTAAACTTCTAGGGTAGGGCAATCAGAGACCCGATTAGATCATTTTATATTATGGTTAATTTAAGAATTCAGCAAAATTCTATCACATTTGTTCAATTTACGTCGTTCCTATTTCAGACAGCATACTGGGCTGGGCGGCATCTTAAAGCGCGTGGAATGGCGAGTAAAATGCACTCTTAAACATCTATGATAGGGCAATCAGAGACCCGATTAGATCATTTTATATTTTGGTTAATATAAGAATTCAGCGTAATTCTATCACATTTGTTCAGCTTACGTCGCTCCTATTTCAGATAGCATACTGGGCTAGGCGGCAGCTCAAAGCGCGTGGAAGGGCGAGTAAAATGCACTACTAAAATTCTGTGATAGGACAATCAGAGTCCCGGTTAGATCATTTTATATTTTGTTTACTATAAGATTTCAGGGAAATTCTATCACATTTGTTTAATTTACGTCGCACCTATTTCAGATAGCGTATTGGGCTAAGCGGCATCTCAAAGCGCATGAAATGGCGAGTAAAATGCACTATTAAACTTCTAGGGTAGGGCAATCAGAGACCCGATTAGATCATTTTATATTACGGTTAATATAAGAATTCAGCGTAATTCTATCACATTTGTTCCACTTACGTCGCTCCTATTTCAGATAGCGAATCGGGCTAAGCGGTATCTCAAAGCGCATGGCTTGACGATTGAAATGCACTATTAAGCTTCTAGGGTAGGGCGAACAGAGACCCGAATAGATCATTTTATATTACGGTTAATATAAGAATTCAGCGTAATTCTATCACATTTGTTCAGCTTACGTCGCTCCTATTTCAGATAGCGTACTGGGCTAAGCGGTATCTCAAAGCGCATGGATTGACGAGAGAAATGCACTATTAAACTTCTAGGGTAGGGCGAACAGAGACCCGAATAGATCATTTTATATTACGGTTAATATAAGAATGCAGTGTAATTCTATCACATTTGTTCAGCTTACGTCGCTCCTATTTCAGATAGCGTACTGGGCTAGGCGGCATCTCAAAGCGCGTGGAAGGGCGTGTAAAATGAACTACTAAAATTCTGTGATAGGACAATCAGAGTCCCGATTTGATCATTTTATATTTTGTTTACTATAAGATTTCAGGGAAATTCTATCACATTTGTTCAATTTACGTCGCTGACATTTCAGATAGCGTATTGGGCTAAGCGGCATCTCAAAGCGCAAGAAATGGCGAGTAAAATGCACTATTAAACTTCCAGGGTAGGGCAAACACACACCCGATAAGATCATTTTATATTATGGTTAATCCAAGAATTCAGCGAAATTCTATCACATTCGTTCAATTTACGTGGCTCCTATTTCAGATAGCTTATTGGGCTCAGCGGCATTACAAAGCGCATGAAATGACGAGTGAAATGCACTATTAATCTTCTAGGGTAGGGCGAACAGAGACCCGATTAGATCATTTTACATTAAGGTTAATATAAGCATTCAGCGAGATTCTCTCACATTTGTTCAATTTACGTCGCTGATATTTCAGATAGCGTATTGGGCTAAGCGGCATCTCAAAGCGCAAGAAATGGCAAGTCAAATGAACTATTAAACTTCTAGGGTAGGGCAAACAGAGACCCGATTAGATCATTTGATATTATGGTTAATTTAAGAATTCAGCGAAATTCTATCACATTTGTTCAATTTACGTCGCTACTATTGCAGATAGCGTATTGGGCTAAGCGGCATCTCAAAGCGCATGAAATGGCGAGTAAAATGCACCATTAAACTTCTAGGGTAAGGCAAACACAGACCCGATTAGATCATTTTATATTACGGTTAATATAAGAATTCAGCGTAAATGTATCACATTTGTTCAACATACGTCGCTCCTATTTCAGATAGTGTACTGGGCTAGGCGGCATCTTAAAGCGCATGAAATGACGAGTGAAATGCACTATTAAACTTCTAGGATAAGGCAAACAGAGACCCGATTAGATCATTTTATATTACGGTTAATATAAGAATTCTGCGTAATTCTCTCACATTTGTTCAATTTACGTCGCTGATATGTCAGATAGCGTATTGGGCTAAGCGGCATCTCAAAGCGCATGAAATGGCGAGCAAAATGCACTATTAAACTTCTAGGGTAAGGCAAACAGAGACACGATTAGATCATTTTACATTAAGGTTAATATAAGAATTCAGGGAAATTCTATCACGTTTGTCCAATTTACGTCGCTCCTATTTCAGATAGCGTATTGGGCTAAGCGGCATCTCAAAGCGCATGAAATGGCGAGTAAAATGCACTATTAAACTTCTAGGGTAAGGCAAACAGAGACCCGATGAGATCATTTTATATTGTGGTTAATTTAAGAATTCAGCGAAATTTTATCACATTTGATCAATTTACGTCGCTCCTATTTCAGATAGCGTATTGGGCAAAGCGGCATCTCAAAGCGTATAAAATGGCGAATAAAATGCACTATTAATCTTCTAGGGTAGGGCGAACAGAGACCCGATTAGAACATTTTACATTAAGGTTAATATAAGAATTCAGCGAAATTCTCTCACATTTGTTCCATTTACGTCGCTGATATTTCAGATAGCGTATTGGGCTAAGCGGCATCTCAAAGCGCAAGAAATGTTGAGTAAAATGCACTATTAAACTTCTAGGGTAGGGCAAACAGAGACCCGATTAGGTCATTTCATATTATGTTTAATTTAAGAATTCAGCGAAATTCTATCACATTTGTTCCATTTACGTCGATCCTATTGCAGATAGCGTATTGGGCTAAGCGGCATCTTAAAGCGCATGAAATGGCGAGTAAAATGCACTATTAAACTTCTAGGGTAATGCAAACAGAGACCCGATTAGATCATTTTATATTACGGTTAATATAAGAATTCAGCGTAATTCTATCACATTTGTTCAACATACGTCGCTCCTATTTCAGATAGTCTACTGGGCTAGGCAGCATCTTAAAGAGCGTGGAAGGGCGAGTAAAATGCACTACTAAACTTCTGTGATAGGGCAATCAGAGTCCCGTTTAGATCATTTTATATTTTGTTTAATATAAGATTTCAGGGAAATTCTATCACATTTGTTCAATTTTCGTCGCTCCTATTTCAGATAGCTATTGGGCTAAGCGGCACCTCAAAGCGCATGAAATGACGAGAGAAATGCACTATTAAACTTCTTGGGTAGGTGGAACAGAGACCCGATTACATCATTTTATATTATCGTTAATTTAAGAATTCAGCAAAATTCTATCACATTTGTTCAATTTACATCGCACCTATTTCAGATAGCGTATTGGGCTAAGCGGCATCTCAAGGCGCATGAAATGGCGAGTAAAATGCACTATTAAACTTCTAGGGTAGGGCAATCAGAGACCCGATTAGATCATTTTATATTATGGTTAATTTAAGAATTCAGCAAAATTCTATCACATTTGTTCAATTTACGTCGTTCCTATTTCAGACAGCATACTGGGCTAGGCGGCATCTTAAAGCGCGTGGAATGGCGAGTAAAATGCACTCTTAAACATCTATGATAGGGCATTCAGAGACCCGAATAGATCATTTTATATTTTGGTTAATATAAGAATTCATTGAAACTCTATCACATTTGTTTAATTTACGTCGCACCTATTTCAGATAGCGTATTGGGCTAAGCGGCATCTCAAAGCGCATGAAATGGCGAGTAAAATGCACTATTAAACTTCTAGGGTAGGGCAATCAGAGACCCGATTAGATCATTTTATATTACGGTTAATATAAGAATTCAGCGTAATTCTATCACATTTGTTCCACTTACGTCGCTCCTATTTCAGATAGCGTATCGGGCTAAGCGGTATCTCAAAGCGCATGGTTTGACGAGTGAAATGCACTATTAAACTTCTAGGGTAGGGCGAACAGAGACCCGAATAGATCATTTTATATTACGGTTAATATAAGGATTCAGCGTAATTCTATCACATTTGTTCAGCTTACGTCGCTCCTATTTCAGATAGCGTACTGGGCTAGGCGGCATCTCAAAGCGCGTGGAAGGGCGAGTAAAATGCACTACTAAAATTCTGTGATAGGACAATCAGGGTCTCGGTTAGATCATTTTATATTTTGTTTACTATAAGATTTCAGGGAAATTCTATCACATTTGTTCAATTTACGTCGCTCCTATTTCAGATAGCGTATTGTGCTAAGCGGCATCTCAAAGCGCATGAAATGGCGAGTAAAATGCACTATTAAACTTCTAGGATAAGGCAAACAGAGACCCGATTAGATCATTTTATATTACGGTTAATATAAGAATTCAGCGTAATTCTATCACATTTGTTCCACTTACGTCGCTCCTATTTCAGATAGCGTATTGGGCTAAGCGGTATCTCAAAGCGCATGGATTGACGAGTGAAATGCACTATTAAACTTCTAGGGTAGGGCGAACAGAGACCCGAATAGATCATTTTATATTACGGTTAATATAAGAATGCAGCGTAATTCTATCACATTTGTTCAGCTTACGTCGCTCCTATTTCAGATAGCGTACTGGGCTAGGCGGCATCTCAAAGCGCGTGGAAGGGCGAGTAAAATGCACTACTAAAATTCTGTGATAGGGCAATCAGAGTCCCGATTAGATCATTTTATATTTTGGTTAATATAAGAATTCAGCGAAATTCTATCACATTTGTTCAATTTACGTCGCTCCTGTTTCAGATAGCGTATTGGGCTAAGCGTCATCTCAAAGCGCATGAAATGACGAGTGAAATGCACTATTAAACTTCTACGCTAGGGCGAACAGAGACCCGACTAGATCATTTTACATTATGGTTAATAAAACAATTCATCGGAATTCTATCACATTTGTTCAATTTACATCGCTCCTATTTCAGATAGCGTACTGGGCTAAGCGGCATCTCAAAGCGCATGAAATGACGAGTGAAATGCACTATTAATCTTCTAGGGTAGGGCGAACGGAGACCCGATTAGAACATTTTACATTAAGGTTAATATAAGAATTCAGCGAAATTCTCTCACATTTGTTCCATTTACGTCGCTGATATTTCAGATAGCGTATTGGGCTAAGCGGCATCTCAAAGCGCAAGAAATGTTGAGTAAAATGCACTATTAAACTTCTAGGGTAGGGCAAACAGAGACCCGATTAGGTCATTTCATATTATGATTAATTTAAGAATTCAGCGAAATTCTATCCCATTTGATCAATTTACATCGCTCCTATTTCAGATAGCTTATTGGGCTAAGCGGCATCTCAAAGCGCATGAAATGACGAGAGAAATGCACAATTAAACTTCTCGGGTAGGTGGAACAGAGACCCGATTACATCATTTTATATTATCGTTAATTTAAGAATTCAGCAAAATTCTATCACATTTGTTCAATTTACATCGCACCTATTTCAGATAGCGTATTGGGCTAAGCGGCATCTCAAGGCGCATGAAATGGCGAGTAAAATGCACTATTAAACTTCTAGGGTAGGGCAATCAGAGACCCGATTAGATCATTTTATATTATGGTTAATTTAAGAATTCAGCAAAATTCTATCACATTTGTTCAATTTACGTCGTTCCTATTTCAGACAGCATACTGGGCTGGGCGGCATCTTAAAGCGCGTGGAATGGCGAGTAAAATGCACTCTTAAACATCTATGATAGGGCAATCAGAGACCCGATTAGATCATTTTATATTTTGGTTAATATAAGAATTCAGCGTAATTCTATCACATTTGTTCAGCTTACGTCGCTCCTATTTCAGATAGCATACTGGGCTAGGCGGCAGCTCAAAGCGCGTGGAAGGGCGAGTAAAATGCACTACTAAAATTCTGTGATAGGACAATCAGAGTCCCGGTTAGATCATTTTATATTTTGTTTACTATAAGATTTCAGGGAAATTCTATCACATTTGTTTAATTTACGTCGCACCTATTTCAGATAGCGTATTGGGCTAAGCGGCATCTCAAAGCGCATGAAATGGCGAGTAAAATGCACTATTAAACTTCTAGGGTAGGGCAATCAGAGACCCGATTAGATCATTTTATATTACGGTTAATATAAGAATTCAGCGTAATTCTATCACATTTGTTCCACTTACGTCGCTCCTATTTCAGATAGCGAATCGGGCTAAGCGGTATCTCAAAGCGCATGGCTTGACGATTGAAATGCACTATTAAGCTTCTAGGGTAGGGCGAACAGAGACCCGAATAGATCATTTTATATTACGGTTAATATAAGAATTCAGCGTAATTCTATCACATTTGTTCAGCTTACGTCGCTCCTATTTCAGATAGCGTACTGGGCTAAGCGGCATCTCAAAGCGCATGGATTGACGAGAGAAATGCACTATTAAACTTCTAGGGTAGGGCGAACAGAGACCCGAATAGATCATTTTATATTACGGTTAATATAAGAATGCAGTGTAATTCTATCACATTTGTTCAGCTTACGTCGCTCCTATTTCAGATAGCGTACTGGGCTAGGCGGCATCTCAAAGCGCGTGGAAGGGCGTGTAAAATGAACTACTAAAATTCTGTGATAGGACAATCAGAGTCCCGATTTGATCATTTTATATTTTGTTTACTATAAGATTTCAGGGAAATTCTATCACATTTGTTCAATTTACGTCGCTGACATTTCAGATAGCGTATTGGGCTAAGCGGCATCTCAAAGCGCATGAAATGGCGAGTAAAATGCACTATTAAACTTCCAGGGTAGGGCAAACACACACCCGATAAGATCATTTTATATTATGGTTAATCCAAGAATTCAGCGAAATTCTATCACATTCGTTCAATTTACGTGGCTCCTATTTCAGATAGCTTATTGGGCTCAGCGGCATTACAAAGCGCATGAAATGACGAGTGAAATGCACTATTAATCTTCTAGGGTAGGGCGAACAGAGACCCGATTAGATCATTTTACATTAAGGTTAATATAAGCATTCAGCGAGATTCTCTCACATTTGTTCAATTTACGTCGCTGATATTTCAGATAGCGTATTGGGCTAAGCGGCATCTCAAAGCGCAAGAAATGGCAAGTCAAATGAACTATTAAACTTCTAGGGTAGGGCAAACAGAGACCCGATTAGATCATTTGATATTATGGTTAATTTAAGAATTCAGCGAAATTCTATCACATTTGTTCAATTTACGTCGCTACTATTGCAGATAGCGTATTGGGCTAAGCGGCATCTCAAAGCGCATGAAATGGCGAGTAAAATGCACCATTAAACTTCTAGGGTAAGGCAAACACAGACCCGATTAGATCATTTTATATTACGGTTAATATAAGAATTCAGCGTAAATGTATCACATTTGTTCAACATACGTCGCTCCTATTTCAGATAGTGTACTGGGCTAGGCGGCATCTTAAAGCGCATGAAATGACGAGTGAAATGCACTATTAAACTTCTAGGATAAGGCAAACAGAGACCCGATTAGATCATTTTATATTACGGTTAATATAAGAATTCTGCGTAATTCTCTCACATTTGTTCAATTTACGTCGCTGATATGTCAGATAGCGTATTGGGCTAAGCGGCATCTCAAAGCGCATGAAATGGCGAGCAAAATGCACTATTAAACTTCTAGGGTAAGGCAAACAGAGACACGATTAGATCATTTTACATTAAGGTTAATATAAGAATTCAGGGAAATTCTATCACGTTTGTCCAATTTACGTCGCTCCTATTTCAGATAGCGTATTGGGCTAAGCGGCATCTCAAAGCGCATGAAATGGCGATTAAAATGCACTGTTAAACTTCTAGGGTAGGGCAAACAGAGACCCGATTAGATCATTTCATATTGTGGTTCATTTAAGGATTCAGAAAAATTCTATCACATTTGTTCAATTTACGTCGCACCTATTACAGATAGCTTATTGGGCTAAGCGGCATCTCAAAGCGCATGAAATGACGAGTGAAATGCACTATTAAACTTCTAGGATAAGGCAAACAGAGACCCGATTAGATCATTTTATATTATGGTTAATTTAAGAATACAGCAAGATTCTATCACATTTGTTCAATTTACGTCGCTCCTATTTCGGATAGCGTACTGGGCTAGGCGGCATCCTAAAGCGCGTGGTGTGGCGAGTAAAATGCACTATTAATCTTCTATGATAGGGCAATCAGAGACCCGATTAGATCATTTTATATTTTGGTTAATATAAGAATTCTGCGAAATTCTATCACATTTGTTCAATTTACGTCGCTCCTATTTCAGATAGCGTACTGGGCTATGCGGCAACTTAAACCGCGTGGAATGGCGAGTAAAATGCACTATTAAACTTCTTTGATAGGGCAATCAGTGACCCGATTAGATCATTTTATATTATAGTTAATTTAAGAATTCAGCGAAATTCTATCACATTTGTTCAATTTACGTCGCTCCTATTTCAGATAGCGTATTGGGCTAAGCGGCATCTCAAAGCGCATGAAGTGGCGAATAAAATTCACTATTAAACTTCTAGGATAAGGCAAACAGAGACCCGATTAGATCATTTTATATTACGGTTAATATAAGAATGCAGCGTAATTCTATCACATTTGTTCAACTTACGTCGCTCCTATTTTAGATAGCGTACTGGGCTAGGCGGCATCTTAAAGCGCGTGGAATGGCGAGTAAAATGCGCTACAAAACTTCTATGATAGGGCAATCACAGACCCGATTAGATCATTTTATATTTTGTTTAATATAAGATTTCAGGGAAATTGTATCACATTTGTTCAATTTACGTCGCTCCTATTTCAGATAGCGTATTCGGCTAAGCGGCATCTCAAAGCGCATGAAGTGGCGAATAAATTCACTATTAAACTTCTAGGCTAGGGCGAACAGAGACCCGATCAGATCATTTTACATTATGGTTAATAAAAGAATTCAGCGAAATTTTATCACATTTGATCAATTTACGTCGCTCCTATTTCAGATAGCGTATTGGGCAAAGCGGCATCTCAAAGCGTATAAAATGGCGAATAAAATGCACTATTAAAGTTCTAGGGTAGGGCAAACAGAGACCCGATTAGATCATTTTATATTATGGTTAATTTAAGAATTCAGCGAAATTCTACCACATTTGTTCAATTTATATCGCTCCTATTTCAGATAGCTTATTGGGCTAAGCGGCATCTCAAAGCGCATGAAATGGCGAGTAAAACGCACTATTAAACTTCTAGGGTAGGGCAAACAGAGACCCGATTAGATCATCTAATATTATGGTTAATTTAAGAATTCAGCAAAATTCTATCACATTTGTTCAATTCACGTCGCTCCTATTTCAAATAGCGTATTGGGCTGAGCGGCATCTCAAGCGCATGAAATGGCGAGCAAAATGCACTATTAAACTTCTAGGTAGGGCAAACAGAGACCCGATTAGATCATCTAATATTATGGTTAATTTAAGAATTCAGCAAAATTCTATCACATTTGTTCAAGTTACGTCGCTCCTATTTCAGATAGCGTATTGGGCTAAGCGGCATCTCAAAGCGCATGAAATGACGAGTAAACTGCACTATTAAAGTTCTAGGGTAGGGCAAACAGAGACCCGATTAAATCATTTTATATTATGGTTAATTTAAGAATTCAGCGAAATTCTATCACATTTGTTCAATTTACGTCGCTCCTATTTCGGATAGCGTATTGGGCTAAGCGGCATCTCAAAGCGCATGAAATGGCGAGTAAAATGCACTATTAAACTTCTAGGGTAGGGCAAACAGAGACCCGATTAGATCATTTTATGTTATGGTTCATTTAAGAATTCAGCGTAATTCTATCACATTTGTTCAACTTACGTCGCTCCTATTTCAGATAGCGTACTGGGCTAGGCTGCATCTTAAAGCGCGTGGAAGGGCGAGTAAAATGCACTATTAAACTCTATGATAGGGCAATCAGAGACCCGATTAGATCATTTTATATTTTGGTTAATATAAGTATTCAGAAAAATTCTATCACATTTGTTCAACTTACGTCGCTCCTATTTCAGATAGCTTATTGGGCTAAGCGGCATCTCAAAGCGCAAGAAATGGCGAGTAAAATGCACTATTAAACTTCTAGGGTAGGGCAACCAGAGACCCGATGAGATCATTTTATATTATCGTTAATTTAAAAATTCAGCGTAATTCTATCACATTTTTTCAATTTACGTCGCTCCTATTACAGATAGCTTATTGGGCTTAGCGGCATCTCAAAGCGCATGAAATGTGGAGTGACATGCACTATTAAACTTCTAGGGTAGGGCAAACAGAGACCCGATTAGATCATTTTATATTATGGTTAATTTAAGAATTCAGCAAAATTCTATCACATTTGTTCAATTTACGTCGTTCCTATTTCAGATAGCGTATTGGGCTAAGCGGCATGTCAAAGCGCATGAAATGACGAGTGAAATGCACCATTAGACTTCTATGGTAGGGCGAACAGAGACCCGATTAGATCATTTTACATTAAGGTTAATATAAGAATTCACGGAAATTCTATCACATTTGTTCAATTTACGTCGCTCCTCTTTCAGATAGCGTATTGGGCTATGCGGCATCTCAAAGCACATGAATTGGCGAGTAAAATGCACTATTAAACTTCTAGGGTAGGGCAAACAGAGACCCGATGAGATCATTTTATATTGTGGTCAATTTAAGAATTCAGCGAAATTTTATCACATTTGATCAATTACGTCGCTCCTATTTCAGATAGCGTATTGGGCAAAGCGGCATCTCAAAGCGTATAAAATGGCGAATAAAATGCACTATTAAAGTTCTAGGGTAGGGCGAACAGAGACCCGATTAGATCATTTTATATTATGGTTAATTTAAGAATTCAGCGAAATTCTACCACATTTGTTCAATTTATATCGCTCCTATTTCAGATAGCTTATTGGGCTAAGCGGCAGCTCAAAGCGCATGAAATGGCGAGTAAAACGCTCTATTAAACTTCTAGGGTAGGGCAAACAGAGACCCGATTAGATCATCTAATATTATGGTTAATTTAAGAATTCAGCAAAATTCTATCACATTTGTTCAATTCACGTCGCTCCTATTTCAAATAGCGTATTGGGCTGAGCGGCATCTCAAAGCGCATGAAATGGCGAGTAAAATGCACTATTAAACTTCTAGGGTAGGGCAAACAGAGACCCGATTAGATCATCTAATATTATGGTTAATTAAGAATTCAGCAAAATTCTATCACATTTGTTCAAGTTACGTCGCTCCTATTTCAGATAGCGTATTTGGGCTAAGCGGCACCTCAAAGCGCATGAAATGACGAGTAAAATGCACTATTAAAGTTCTAGGGTAGGGCAAACAGAGACCCGATTAAATCATTTTATATTATGGTTAATTTAAGAATTCAGCGTAATTCTATCACATTTGTTCAACTTACGTCGCTCCTATTTCAGATAGCGTACTGGGCTAGGCTGCATCTTAAAGCGCGTGGAAGGGCGAGTAAAATGCACTATTAAACTTCTATGATAGGGCAATCAGAGACCCGATTAGATCATTTTATATTTTGGTTAATATAAGTATTCAGAAAAATTCTATCACATTTGTTCAACTTACGTCGCTCCTATTTCAGATAGCTTATTGGGCTAAGCGGCATCTCAAAGCGCATGAAATGACGAGTGAAATGCACTATTAATCTTCTAGGGTAGGGCGAACAGAGACCCGATTTGATCATTTTATATTACGGTTAATATAAGAATTCAGCGAGATTCTCTCACATTTGTTCAATTTACGTCGCTGGTATTTCAGATAGCGTATTGGGCTAAGCGGCATCTCAAAGCGCAAGAAATGACGAGTAAAATGCACTATTAAACTTCTAGGGTAGGGCAACCAGAGACCCGATGAGATCATTTTATATTATCGTTAATTTAAAAATTCAGCGTAATTCTATCACATTTTTTCAATTTACGTCGCTCCTATTACAGATAGCTTATTGGGCTTAGCGGCATCTCAAAGCGCATGAAATGTCGAGTGACATGCACTATTAAACTTCTAGGGTAGGGCAAACAGAGACCCGATGAGATCATTTTATATTGTGGTTAATTTAAGAATTCAGCGAAATTATATCACATTTGATCAATTTACGTCGCTCCTATTTCAGATAGCGTATTGGGCAAAGCGGCATCTCAAAGCGCATAAAATGGCGAATAAAATGCACTATTAAACTTCTAGGGTAGGGCAAACAGAGACCCGGTTAGATCATTTTATATTATGGTTAATTTAAGAATACAGCAAGATTCTATCACATTTGTTCAATTTACGTCGCTCCTATTTCGGATAGCGTACTGGGCTAGGCGGCATCCTAAAGCGCGTGGTGTGGCGAGTAAAATGCACTATTAATCTTCTATGATAGGGCAATCAGAGACCCGATTAGATCATTTTATATTTTGGTTAATATAAGAATTCTGCGAAATTCTATCACATTTGTTCAATTTACGTCGCTCCTATTTCAGATAGCGTACTGGGCTATGCGGCAACTTAAACCGCGTGGAATGGCGAGTAAAATGCACTATTAAACTTCTTTGATAGGCCAATCAGTGACCCGATTAGATCATTTTATATTATAGTTAATTTAAGAATTCAGCGAAATTCTATCACATTTGTTCAATTTACGTCGCTCCTATTTCAGATAGCGTATTGGGCTAAGCGGCATCTCAAAGCGCATGAAGTGGCGAATAAAATTCAGTATTAAACTTCTAGGATAAGGCAAACAGAGACCCGATTAGATCATTTTATATTACGGTTAATATAAGAATGCAGCGTAATTCTATCACATTTGTTCAACTTACGTCGCTCCTATTTTAGATAGCGTACTGGGCTAGGCGGCATCTTAAAGCGCGTGGAATGGCGAGTAAAATGCGCTACTAAACTTCTATGATAGGGCAATCAGAGACCCGATTAGATCATTTTATATTTTGTTTAATATAAGATTTCAGGGAAATTGTATCACATTTGTTCAATTTACGTCGCTCCTATTTCAGATAGCGTATTCGGCTAAGCGGCATCTCAAAGCGCATGAAGTGGCGAATAAAATTCACTATTAAACTTCTAGGCTAGGGCGAACAGAGACCCGATCAGATCATTTTACATTATGGTTAATAAAAGAATTCAGCGAAATTCTGTCACATTTGTTCAACATACGTCGCTCCTATTTCAGATAGCGTATTGGGCTAAGCGGCATCTCAAAGCGCATGAAATGGCGAGTGAAATGCACCATTAGACTTCTATGGTAGGGCGAACAGAGACCCGATTAGATCATTTTACATTAAGGTTAATATAAGAATTCACGGAAATTCTATCACATTTGTTCAATTTACGTCGCTCCTATTTCAGATAGCGTATTGGGCTATGCGGCATCTCAAAGCGCATGAATTGGCGAGTAAAATGCACTATTAAACTTCTAGGGTAGGGCAAACAGAGACCCGATGAGATCATTTTATATTGTGGTTAATTTAAGAATTCAGCGAAATTTTATCACATTTGATCAATTTACGTCGCTCCTATTTCAGATAGCGTATTGGGCAAAGCGGCATCTCAAAGCGTATAAAATGGCGAATAAAATGCACCATTAAAGTTCTAGGGTAGGGCAAACAGAGACACGATTAGATCATTTTATATTATGGTTAATTTAAGAATTCAGCGAAATTCTATCACATTTGTTCAATTTATATCGCTCCTATTTCAGATAGCTTATTGGGCTAAGCGGCAGCTCAAAGCGCATGAAATGGCGAGTAAAACGCACTATTAAACTTCTAGGGTAGGGCAAACAGAGACCCGATTAGATCATCTAATATTATGGTTAATTTAAGAATTCAGCAAAATTCTATCACATTTGTTCAAGTTACGTCGCTCCTATTTCAGATAGCGTATTGGGCTAAGCGGCATCTCAAAGCGCATGAAATGACGAGTAAGCTGCACTATTAAATTTCTAGGGTAGGGCAAACAGAGACCCGATTAAATCATTTTATATTATGGTTAATTTAAGAATTCAGCGAAATTCTATCACATTTGTTCAATTTACGTCGCTCCTATTTCGGATAGCGTATTGGGCTAAGCGGCATCTCAAAGCGCATGAAATGGCGAGTAAAATGCACTATTAAACTTCTAGGGTAGGGCGAACAAACACCCGATTAGATCATTTTACATTAAGGTTAAAATAAGAATTCAGCGAAATTCTATCACATTTGTTCAATTTACGTCGCTCCTATTTCAGATAGCTTATTGGGCTAAGCGGCATCTCAAAGCGCATGAAATGACGAGTGAAATGCACTATTAATCTTCTAGGGTAGGGCGAACTGAGACCCGATTAGATCATTTTTCATGAAGGTTAATATAAGAATTCAGCGAGATTCTCTCACATTTGTTCAATTTACGTCGCTAATATTTCAGATAGCGTATTGGGCTAAGCGGCATCTCAAGGCGCAAGAAATGGCGAGTAAAATGCACTATTAAACTTCTAGGGTAGGGCAAACAGAGACCCGTTTAGATCATTTTATATTATGGTTAATTTAAGAATTCAGCGAAATTCTATCACATTTGTTCCATTTACGTCGATCCTATTGCAGATAGCGTATTGGGCTAAGCGGCATCTTAAAGCGCATGAAATGGCGAGTAAAATGCACTATTAAACTTCTAGGGTAATGCAAACAGAGACCCGATTAGATCATTTTATATTACGGTTAATATAAGAATTCAGCGTAATTCTATCACATTTGTTCAACATACGTCGCTCCTATTGCAGATAGTCTACTGGGCTAGGCAGCATCTTAAAGAGCGTGGAAGGGCGAGTAAAATGCACTACTAAACTTCTGTGATAGGGCAATCAGAGTCCCGTTTAGATCATTTTATATTTTGTTTAATATAAGATTTCAGGGAAATTCTATCACATTTGTTCAATTTTCGTCGCTCCTATTTCAGATAGCTATTGGGCTAAGCGGCACCTCAAAGCGCATGAAATGACGAGAGAAATGCACTATTAAACTTCTTGGGTAGGTGGAACAGAGACCCGATTACATCATTTTATATTATCGTTAATTTAAGAATTCAGCAAAATTCTATCACATTTGTTCAATTTACATCGCACCTATTTCAGATAGCGTATTGGGCTAAGCGGTATCTCAAGGCGCATGAAATGGCGAGTAAAATGCACTATTAAACTTCTAGGGTAGGGCAATCAGAGACCCGATTAGATCATTTTATATTATGGTTAATTTAAGAATTCAGGAAAATTCTATCACATTTGTTCAATTTACGTCGTTCCTATTTCAGACAGCATACTGGGCTGGGCGGCATCTTAAAGCGCGTGGAATGGCGAGTAAAATGCACTCTTAAACATCTATGATAGGGCAATCAGAGACCCGATTAGATCATTTTATATTTTGGTTAATATAAGAATTCAACGTAATTCTATCACATTTGTTCAGCTTACGTCGCTCCTATTTCAGATAGCGTACTGGGCTAGGCGGCATCTCAAAGCGCGTGGAAGGGCGAGTAAAATGCACTACTAAAATTCTGTGATAGGACAATCAGAGTCCCGGTTAGATCATTTTATATTTTGTTTACTATAAGATTTCAGGGAAATTCTATCACATTAGTTTAATTTACGTCGCACCTATTTCAGATAGCGTATTGGGCTAAGCGGCATCTCAAGGCGCATGAAATGGCGAGTAAAATGCACTATTAAACTTCTATGGTAGGGCAATCAGAGACCCGATTAGATCATTTTATATTACGGTTAATATAAGAATTCAGCGTAATTCTATCACATTTGTTCCACTTACGTCGCTCCTATTTCAGATAGCGAATCGGGCTAAGCGGTATCTCAAAGCGCATGGCTTGACGAGTGAAATGCACTATTAGACTTCTAGAGTAGGGCGAACAGAGACCCGAATAGATCATTTTATATTACGGTTAATATAAGAATTCAGCGTAATTCTATCACATTTGTTCAGCTTACGTCGCTCCTATTTCAGATAGCGTACTGGGCTAGGCGGCATCTCAAAGCGCGTGGAAGGGCGAGTAAAATGCACTACTAAAATTCTGTGATAGGACAATCAGAGTCCCGGTTAGATCATTTTATATTTTGTTTACTATAAGATTTCAGGGAAATTCTATCACATTTGTTCAATTTACGTCGCTCCTATTTCAGATAGCGTATTGGGCTAAGCGGCATCTCAAAGCGCATGAAATGGCGAATAAAATGCACTATTAAACTTCTAGGCTAGGGCGAACAGAGACCTGATTAGATCATTTTACATTATGGTTAATAAAAGAATTCAGCGATACTCTATCACATTTGTTCAATTTACGTCGCTCCTATTTCAGATAGCGTATTGGGCTAAGCGGCATCTCAATGCGCATGAAATGGCGAGTAAAATGCACTATTAAACTTCTAGGATAAGGCAAACAGAGACCCGATTAGATCATTTTATATTACGGTTAATATAAGAATTCAGCGTAATTCTATCACATTTGTTCCACTTACGTCGCTCCTATTTCAGATAGCGTATTGGGCTAAGCGGTATCTCAAAGCGCATGGATTGACGAGTGAAATGCACTATTAAACTTCTAGGGTAGGGCGAACAGAGACCCGAATAGATCATTTTATATTACGGTTAATATAAGAATGCAGCGTAATTCTATCACATTTGTTCAGCTTACGTCGCTCCTATTTCAGATAGCGTACTGGGCTAGGCGGCATCTCAAAGCGCGTGGAAGGGCGAGTAAAATGCACTACTAAAATTCTGTGATAGGACAATCAGAGTCCCGATTAGATCATTTTATATTTTGTTTACTATAAGATTTCAGGGAAATTCTGTCACATTTGTTCAATTTACGTCGCTGACATTTCAGATAGCGTATTGGGCTAAGCGGCATCTCAAAGCGCAAGAAATGGCGAGTAAAATGCACTATTAAACTTCCAGGGTAGGGCAAACAGACACCCGATAAGATCATTTTATATTATGGTTAATTCAAGAATTCAGCGAAATTCTATCACATTCGTTCAATTTACGTGGCTCCTATTTCAGATAGCTTATTGGGCTCAGCGGCATTACAAAGCGCATGAAATGACGAGTGAAATGCACTATTAATCTTCTAGGGTAGGGCGAACAGAGACCCGATGAGATCATTTTATATTTTGGTTAATATAAGAATTCAGCGAAATTCTATGACATTTGTTTAATTTACGTCGCTCCTATTTCAGATAGCGTATTGGGCCAAGCGGCATCTCAAAGCGCAAGAAATGGCGAGTGAAATGCACTATTAAACTTCTAGGGTAGGGCGAACAAAGACCCGATTAGATCATTTTACATTAAGGTTAATATAAGAATTCAGCGAAATTCTACCACATTTGTTCAATTTACGTCGCTCCTATTTCAGATAGCGTACCGGGCTAGGCGGCATCTTAAAGCGCGTGGAATGGCGAGTAAAATGCACTATTAAACTTCTATGATAGGGCAATCAGAGACCCGATTAGATCATTTTATATTTTGGTTAATATAAGAATTCAGCGAAATTCTATCACATTTGTTCAATTTACGTCGCTCCTATTTCAGATAGCGTATTGGGCTAAGCGGCATCTCAAAGCGCATGAAATGGCGAGTAAAATGCACTGTTAAACTTCTAGGGTAGGGCAAACAGCGACCTGATTAGATCATTGTATATTATGGTTAATTTATCAATTCAGCGAAATTCTATCACATTTGTTCAATTTACGTCACTCCTATTTCAGATAGCGTATTGGGCTAAGCGGAATCTCAAAGCGCATGAAATGGCGAGAAAATGCACTATTAAACTTCTGGGATAAGGCAAACAGAGACCCGATTAGATCATTTTATATTACGGTTAATATAAGAATTCAGCGTAATTCTATCACATTTGTTCAATTTACATCGCTCCTATTTCAGATATCGTATTGGGCTAAGCGGCAACTCAAAGCGCATGAAATGGAGAGTGAAATGCAGTATTAAACTTCTAGGGTAGGGCGAACAGAGACCCGATTGGATCATTTTACATTAAGGTGTATATAAGAATTCAGGGAATTTCTATCACATTTGTTCAATTTACGTCGCTCCTATTTCAGATAGCGTATTGGGCTAAGCGCCATCTCAAAGCGCATGAAATGGCGAGCAAAGTGCACTATTAAACTTCTATGGTAAGGCAAACAGAGACCCGATTAGATCATTTTATATTACGGTTAATATAAGAATTCAGCGTAATTACCTCACATTTGTTCAATTTACGTCGCTGATATGTCAGATAGCGTATTGGGCTAAGCGGCATCTCAAAGCGCATGAAATGGCGAGTAAAATGCACTATTAAACTTCTAGGGTAAGGCAAACAGAGACACGATTAGATCATTTTACATTAAGGTTAATATAAGAATTCAGGGTAATTCTATCACGTTTGTTCAATTTACGTCGCTCCTATTTCAGATAGCGTATTGGGCTAAGCGGCATCTCAAAGCGCATGAAATGGCGATTAAAATGCACTGTTAAACTTCTAGGGTAGGGCAAACAGAGACCCGATTAGATCATTTCATATTATGGTTTATTTAAGGATTCAGAAAAATTCTATCACATTTGTTCAATTTACGTCGCACCTATTACAGATAGCTTATTGGGCTAAGCGGCATCTCAAAGCGCATGAAATGACGAGTGAAATGCACTATTAAACTTCTAGGATCAGGCAAACAGAGACCCGATTAGATCATTTTATATTACGGTTAATATAAGAATTCAGCGTAATTCTATCACATTTGTTCAATTTACATCGCTCCTATTTCAGATATCGTATTGGGCTAAGCGGCAACTCAAAGCGCATGAAATGCCGAGTGAAATGCACTATTAAACTTCTAGGGTAGGGCAAACAGAGACACGATTAGATCATTTTACATTAAGGTTAATATAAGAATTCAGGGAAATTCTATCACGTTTGTTCAATTTACGTCGCTCCTATTTCAGACAGCGTATTGGGCTAAGCGGCATCTCAAAGCGCATGAAATGGCGATTAAAATGCACTGTTAAACTTCTAGGGTAGGGCAAACAGAGACCCGATTAGATCATTTCATATTATGGTTTATTTAAGGATTCAGAAAAATTCTATCACATTTGTTCAATTTACGTCGCACCTATTACAGATAGCTTATTGGGCTAAGCGGCATCTCAAAGCGCATGAAATGACGAGTGAAATGCACTATTAAACTTCTAGGGTAAGGCAAACAGAGACCCGATTAGATCATTTTATATTACGGTTAATATAAGAATTCAGCGTAATTCTATCACATTTGTTCAATTTACATCGCTCCTATTTCAGATATCGTATTGGGCTAAGCGGCAACTCAAAGCGCATGAAATGGAGAGTGAAATGCAGTATTAAACTTCTAGGTTAGGGCGAACAGAGACCCGATTGGATCATTTTACATTAAGGTGTATATAAGAATTCAGGGAAATTCTATCGCATTTGTTCAATTTACGTCGCTCCTATTTCAGATAGCGTATTGGGCTAAGCGGCATCTCAAAGCGCATGAAATGGCGAGTAAAATGCACTATTAAACTTCTAGGGTAAGGCAAACAGAGACCCGGTTAGATCATTTTATATTACGGTTAATATAAGAATTCAGCGTAATTCTATCATATTCGTTCAACTTACGTCGCTCCTATTTTAGATAGCGTACTGGGCTAGGCGGCATCTTAAAGCGCGTGGAAGGGTGAGTAAAATGCACTACTAAACTTCTATGATACGGCAATCAGAGTCCCGATTAGATCATTTTATATTTTGGTTAATATAAGAATTCAGCGAAATTGTATCACATTTGTTCAATTTACGTCGCTCCTATTTCAGATAGCGTATTGGACTATGCGCCATCTCAAAGCGCATGAAATGGCGAGTAAAATGCACTATTAAACTTCTAGGGTAGGGCAAACAGACACCCGATTAGATCATTTTATATTTTGGTTAATTTAAGAATTCAGCCAAATTCTGTCACATTTGTTCAATTTACGTCGCTCCTATTTCAGATAGCGTACTGGGCTAGGCGGAATCTTAAAGCGCGTGGAATGGCGAGTAAAATGCACTATTAAACTTCTATGATAGGGCAATCAGAGACCCGATTAGATCATTTTATATTTTGGTTAATATAAGTATTCAGCCAAATTCTATCACATTTGTTCAACTTACGTCGCTCCTATTTCAGATAGCTTATTGGGCTAAGCGGCATCTCAAAGCGCATGAAATGACGAGTGAAATGCACTATTAATCTTCTAGGGTAGGGCGAACAGAGACCCGATTTCATCATTTTATATTACGGTTAATATAAGAATTCAGCGAGATTCTCTCACATTTGTTCAATTTACGTCGCTGGTATTTCAGATAGCGTATTGGGCTAAGCGGCATCTCAAAGCGCAGGCAATGGCGAGCAAAATGCACTATTAAACTTCTAGGGTAGGGCAACCAGAGACCCGATGAGATCATTTTATATTATCGTTAATTTAAAAATTCAGCGTAATTCTATCACATTTTTTCGATTTACGTCGCTCCTATTACAGATAGCTTATTGGGCTTAGCGGCATCTCAAAGCGCATGAAATGGCGAGTGAAATGCACTATTAGACTTCTATGGTAGGGCGAACAGAGCCCGATTAGATCATTTTACATTAAGGTTAATATAAGAATTCACGGAAATTCTATCACATTTGTACAATTTACGTCGCTCCTATTTCAGATAGCGTGTTGGGCTACGTGGAATCTCAAAGCGCATGAAATGGCGAGTATAATGCACTATTAAACTTCTAGGGTAAGGCAAACAGAGACCCGATGAGATCATTTTATATTGTGGTTAATTTAAGAATTCAGCGAAATTTTATCACATTTGATCAATTTACGTCGCTCCTATTTCAGATAGCGTATTGGGCAAAGCGGCATCTCAAAGCATATAAAATGGCGAATAAAATGCACTATTAAACTTCTAGGGTAGGGCAAACAGAGACCCGATTAGATCATTTTATATTATGGTTAATTTAAGAATACAGCAAGATTCTATCACATTTGTTCAATTTATGTCGCTCCTATTTCGGATAGCGTACTGGGCTAGGCGGCATCCTAAAGCGCGTGGTGTGGCGAGTAAAATGCACTCTTAATCTTCTATGATAGGGCAATCAGAGACCCGATTAGATCATTTTATATTTTGGTTAATATAAGAATTCTGCGAAATTCTATCACATTTGTTCAATTTACGTCGCTGATATGTCAGATAGCGTATTGGGCTAAGCGGCATCTCAAAGCGCATGAAGTGGCGAATAAAATTCACTATTAAACTTCTAGGCTAGGGCGAACAGAGACCCGATCAGATCATTTTACATTATGGTTAATAGAAGAATTCAGCGAAATTCTATCACATTTGTTCAACATACGTCGCTCCTATTTCAGATAGCGTATTGGGCTATGCGGCATCTCAAAGCGTATAAAATGGCGAATAAAATGCACCATTAAAGTTCTAGGGTAGGGCAAACAGAGACCCGATTAGATCATTTTATATTATGGTTAATTTAAGAATTCAGCGAAATTCTATCACATTTGTTCAATTTATATCGCTCCTATTTCAGATAGCTTATTGGGCTAAGCGGCAGCTCAAAGCGCATGAAATGGCGAGTAAAACGCACTATTAAACTTCTAGGGTAGGGCAAACAGAGACCCGATTAGATCATCTAATATTATGGTTAATTTAAGAATTCAGCAAAATTCTATCACATTTGTTCAAGTTACGTCGCTCCTATTTCAGATAGCGTATTGGGCTAAGCGGCATCTCAAAGCGCATGAAATGACGAGTAAACTGCACTATTAAAGTTCTAGGGTAGGGCAAACAGAGACCCGATTAAATCATTTTATATTATGGTTAATTTAAGAATTCAGCGAAATTCTATCACATTTGTTCAATTTACGTCGCTCCTATTTCGGATAGCGTATTGGGCTAAGCGGCATCTCAAAGCGCATGAAATGGCGAGTAAAATGCACTATTAAACTTCTAGGGTAGGGCAAACAGAGACCCGATTAGATCATTTTATGTTATGGTTAATTTAAGAATTCAGCAAAATTCTATCACATTTGTTCAATTTACGCCGCTCCTATTTCAGATAGCGTATTGGGCTAAGAGGCATCTCAAAGCGCTTGAAATGGCGAGTAAAATGCAATACTAAACTTCTAGGATAAGGCAAAGAGACCCGATTAGATCATTTTATATTATAGTTAATTTAAGAATTGAGCGAAATTCTATCACATTTGTTCAATTTACGTCGCTCCTATTTCAAATAGCGTATTGGGCTAAGCGGCATCTCAAAGCGCATGAAAGGGCGAGTAAAATGCAATACTAAACTTCTAGGATAAGGCTAACAGAGACCCGATTAGATCATTTTATATTACGGTTAATATAAGAATTCAGCGTAATTCTATCACATTTGTTCAACTTACGTCGCTCCTATTTCAGTTAGCGTATTGGGCTAAGCGGCATCTCAAAGCGCATGAAATGGCGAGTAAAATGCACTATTAAACTTCTAGGCTAGGGCGAACAGAGACCCGATCAGATCATTTTACATTATGGTTAATAAAAGAATTCAGCGAAATTCTATCACATTTGTTCAACTTACGTCGCTCCTATTTCGGATAGCGTATTGGGCTAAGCGGCATCTCAAAGCGCATGAAATGGCGAGTGAAATGCACCATTAGACTTCTATGGTAGGGCGAACAGAGACCCGATTCGATCATTTTACATTAAGGTTAATATAAGATTTCACGGAAATTCTATCACATTTGTTTCAATTTACGTCGCTCCTATTTCAGATAGCGTATTGGGCTATGCGGCATCTCAAAGCGCATGAAATGGCGAGTAAAATGCACTATTAAACTTCTACGGTAGGGCAAAGAGAGACCCGCTGAGATCATTTTATGTTATGGTTAATTTAAGAATTCACCGAAATTCTATCACATTTGTTCAATTTACGTGGCTCCTATTTCAGATAGCGTATTGGGCAAAGCGGCGTCTCAAAGCGCAAGAAATGGCGAGTAAAATGCACTATTAAACTTCTAGGGTAGGGCAACCAGAGACCCGATGAGATCATTTTATATTATCGTTAATTTAAAAATGCAGCGTAATTCTATCACATTTGTTCAATTTACGTCGTTCCTATTTCAGATGGCGTCCTGGGCTAAGCGGCATCTCAAAGCGCATGAAATGGCGAGTGAAATGCACTATTAGGCTTCTATGGTAGGGCGAACAGAGACCCGATTAGATCATTTTACATTAAGGTTAATATAAGAATTCACGGAAATTCTATCACATTTGTTCAATTTACGTCGCTCCTATTTCAGATAGCGTATTCGGCTAAGCGGCATCTCAAAGCGCATGAAGTGGCGAATAAACTTCACTATTAAACTTCTAGGCTAGGGCGAACAGAGACCCGATCAGATCATTTTACATTATGGTTAATAAGAGAATTCAGCGAAATTCTATCACATTTGTTCAACTTACGTCGCTCCTATTTCAGACAGCGTATTGGGCAAAGCGGCATCTCAAAGCGTATAAAATGGCGAATAAAATGCACTATTAAACTTCTAGGGTAGGGCAAACAGAGACCCGATTAGATCATTTTATATTATGGTTAATTTAAGAATACAGCAAGATTCTATCACATTTGTTCAATTTACGTCGCTCCTATTTCGGATAGCGTACTGGGCTAGGCGGCATCCTAAAGCGCGTGGAGTGGCGAGTAAAATGCACTATTAATCTTCTATGATAGGGCAATCAGAGACCCGATTAGATCATTTTATATTTTGTTTAATATAAGATTTCAGGGAAATTGTATCACATTTGTTCAATTTACGTCGCTCCTATTTCAGATAGCGTATTCGGCTAAGCGGCATCTCAAAGCGCATGAAGTGGCGAATAAAATTCACTATTAAACTTCTAGGCTAGGGCGAACAGAGACCCGATCAGATCTTTTTACATTATGGTTAATAAAAGAATTCAGCGAAATTCTATCACATTTGTTCAACATACGTCGCTCCTATTTCAGATAGCGTATTGGGCTAAGCGGCATCTCAAAGCGCATGAAATGGCGAGTGAAATGCACCATTAGACTTCTATGGTAGGGCGAACAGAGACCCGATTCGATCATTTTACATTAAGGTTAATATAAGAATTCACGGAAATTCTATCACATTTGTTTCAATTTACGTCGCTCCTATTTCAGATAGCGTATTGGGCTATGCGGCATCTCAAAGCGCATGAAATGGCGAGTAAAATGCACTATTAAACTTCTAGGGTAGGGCAAAGAGAGACCCGCTGAGATCATTTTATTTTATGGTTAATTTAAGAATTCACCGAAATTCTATCACATTTGTTCAATTTACGTCGCTCCTATTTCAGATAGCGTATTGGGCAGAGCGGCATTTCAAAGCGCATGAAATGACGAGTAAAATGCACTGTTAAACTTGTAGGGTAGGGCAAGCAGAGTCCCGATTAGATCATTTTATATTATGGTTTATTTAAGAATTCAGCAAAATTCTATCACATTCGTTCAATTTAGGTCGCTCCTATTTCAGATAGCGTACTGGGCTAGGCGGCATCTTAAAGCGCGTGGAATGGCGATTAAAATCCACAATTAAACTTCTAGGCTAGGGCGAACAGAGACCCGATTAGATCATTTTACATTATGGTTAATAAAAGAATTCTGCGAAATTCTATCACATTTGTTCATCTTACGTCCCTCCTGTTTCAGATAGCGTATTGGGCTAAGCGGCATCGCAAAGCGCATGAAATGGTGAGTAAAATGCACTATAAAACTTCTAGGGTAGGGCAAACAGAGACCCGATTAGATCATCTAATATTATGGTTAATTTAAGAATTCAGCAAAATTCTATCACATTTGTTCAATTTACGTCGCTCCTATTTCAGATAGCATATTGAGCTAAGCGGCATCTCAAAGCGCATGAAATGACGAGTAAACTGCACTATTAAAGTTCTGGGGTCGGGCAAACAGAGACCCGATTAGATCATTTTATATTATGGTTAATTTAAGAATTCAGCGAAATTCTATCACATTCGTTCAATTTGCGTCGCTCCTATTTCAGATAGCGTATTGGGCAAAGCGGCATCTCAAAGCGCATGAAATGACGAGTAAAATGCACTGTTAAACTTCTAGGGTAGGGCAAGCAGAGACCCGGTTAGATCATTTTATATTATGGTTAATTTAAAAATTCAGCAAAATTCTATCACATTTGTTCAATTTACGTCGCTCCTATTTCAGATAGCGTACTGGGCTAGGCGGCAACTTAAACCGCGTGGAATGGCAAGTAAAATCCACTATTAAACTTCTAGGCTTGGGCGAGCAGAGACCCGATTAGATCATTTTACATTATGGTTAATAAAAGAATTCAGCGAAATTCTATCACATTTGTTCATCTTACGTCCCTCCTATTTCAGATAGCGTAGTGGGCTAAGCGGCATCTCAAAGCGCATGAAATGACGAGTGAAATGCACTATTAAACTTATAGGCTAGGGCGAACAGAGACCCGATTAGATCATTTTACATTACGGTTTATAAAAGAATTCAGCGAAATTCTATCACATTTGTTCAATTTACGTCGCTCCTATTTCAGATAGCATATTGTGCTAAGCGGCATCTCAAAGCGTATGAAATGAAGAGTGAAATGCACTATTAATCTTCTGGGTAGGGCGAACAAAGACCCGATTAGATCATTTTACATTATGGTTAATTTAAGAATTCAGCGAAATTCTATCACATTTGTTCAATTTACGTCGCTCCTATTGCAGATAGCGTATTGGGCTAAGCGGCATCTCAAAGCGCATGAAATGGCGAGTAAAATGCACTATTAAACTTCTAGGGTAAGGCAAACAGAGACCCGATTAGATAATTTTATATTTTGGTTAATATAAGAATTCAGCGAAATTCTATCACATTTGTTCAATTTACGTCGCTCCTGTTTCAGATAGCGTATTGGGCTAAGCGTCATCTCAAAGCGCATGAAATGACGAGTGGAATGCACTATTAACCTTCTAGGCTAGGGCGAACAGAGACCCGACTAGATCATTTTACATTATGGTTAATAAAAGAATTCATCGAAATTCTATCACATTTGTTGAATTTACATCGCTCCTATTACAGATAGCGTACTGAGCTAAGCGGTATCTCAAAGCGCATGAAATGACGAGTGGAATGCACTATTAATCTTCTAGGGTAGGGCGAACAGAGACCCGATTAGAATATTTTACATTAAGGTTAATATAAGAATTCAGCGAAATTCTCTCACATTTGTTCCATTTACGTCGCTGATATTTCAGATAGCGTATTGGGCTAAGCGGCATCTCAAAGCGCAAGAAATGTTGAGTAAAATGCACTATTAAACTTCTAGGGTAGGGCAAACAGAGACCCGATTAGGTCATTTCATATTATGTTTAATTTAAGAATTCAGCGAAATTCTATCCCATTTGTACAATTTACATCGCTCCTATTTCAGATAGCTTATTGGGCTAAGCGGCATCTCAAAGCGCATGAAATGGCGAGTAAAATGCACTATTAAACTTCTAGGATAAGGCAAACAGAGACACGATTAGATCATTTTATATTACGGTTAATATAAGAATTCAGCGTAATTCTGTCACATTTGTTCAACTTACGTAGCTCCTATTTCAGATAGCGTACTGGGCAAGGCGGCAACTTAAAGCGCGTGGAATGGCGAGTAAAATGCACTATTAAACTTCTATGATAGGGCAATCAGAGACTCGATTTGATCATTTTATATTTTGGTTAATATAAGAATTCAGCGAAATTCTATCACATTTGTTCAATTTCCGACGCTCCTATTTCAGATAGCGTATTGGGCTAAGCGGCATCTCAAAGCGCACGAAAGG
This sequence comes from Macropis europaea, assembly GCA_916610135.2. Taxonomy (NCBI): domain Eukaryota; kingdom Metazoa; phylum Arthropoda; class Insecta; order Hymenoptera; family Melittidae; genus Macropis; species Macropis europaea. The sequence goes on along the minus strand of CAKAJE020000614.1, from coordinate 92,359 downwards.
GCGAGTAAAATGCACTATTAAACTTCTAGGGTAGGGCAATCAGAGACCCGATTAGATCATTTTATATTATGGTTAATATAAGGATTCAGCGAAATTCTATCACATTTGTTCAATTTACGTCGCTGCTATTTCAGATAGCTTATTGGGCTAAGCGGCATCTCAAAGCGCATGAAATGACGAGTGAAATACACTATTAAACTTCTAGGGTAGGGCGAACAAACACCCGATTAGATCATTTTACATTAAGGTTAAAATAAGAATTCAGCGAAATTCTATCACATTTGTTCAATTTACGTCGCTCCTATTTCAGATAGCTTATTGGGCTAAGCGGCATCTCAAAGCGTATGAAATGAAGAGTGAAATGCACTATTAATCTTCTAGGGTAGGGCGAACTGAGACCCGATTAGATCATTTTTCATGAAGGTTAATATAAGAATTCAGCGAGATTCTCTCACATTTGTTCAATTTACGTCGCTAATATTTCAGATAGCGTATTGGGCTAAGCGGCATCTCAAGGCGCAAGAAATGGCGAGTAAAATGCACTATTAAACTTCTAGGGTAGGGCAAACAGAGACCCGTTTAGATCACTTTATATTATGGTTAATTTAAGAATTCAGCGAAATTCTATCACATTTGTTCCATTTACGTCGATCCTATTGCAGATAGCGTATTGGGCTAAGCGGCATCTTAAAGCGCGTGGAATGGCGAGTAAAATGCACTATTAAACTTCTAGGGTAGGGCAATCAGAGACCCGATTAGATCATTTTATATTATGGTTAATTTAAGAATTCAGCAAAATTCTATCACATTTGTTCAATTTACGTCGTTCCTATTTCAGACAGCATACTGGGCTGGGCGGCATCTTAAAGCGCGTGGAATGGCGAGTAAAATGCACTCTTAAACATCTATGATAGGGCAATCAGAGACCCGATTAGATCATTTTATATTTTGGTTAATATAAGAATTCAGCGTAATTCTATCACATTTGTTCAGCTTACGTCGCTCCTATTTCAGCTAGCGTACTGGGCTAGGCGGCATCTCAAAGCGCGTGGAAGGGCGAGTAAAATGCACTACTAAAATTCTGTGATAGGACAATCAGAGTACCGGTTAGATCATTTTATATTTTGTTTACTATAAGATTTCAGGGAAATTCTATCACATTTGTTTAATTTACGTCGCACCTATTTCAGATAGCGTATTGGGCTAAGCGGCATCTCAAAGCGCATGAAATGGCGAGTAAAATGCACTATTAAACTTCTAGGGTAGGGCAATCAGAGACCCGATTAGATCATTTTATATTACGGTTAATATAAGAATTCAGCGTAATTCTATCACATTTGTTCCACTTACGTCGCTCCTATTTCAGATAGCGAATCGGGCTAAGCGGTATCTCAAAGCGCATGGCTTGACGAGTGAAATGCACTATTAAACTTCTAGGGTAGGGCGAACAGAGACCCGAATAGATCATTTTATATTACGGTTAATATAAGAATTCAGCGTAATTCTATCACATTTGTTCAGCTTACGTCGCTCCTATTTCAGATAGCGTACTGGCCTAGGCGGCATCTCAAAGCGCGTGGAAGGGCGAGTAAAATGCACTACTAAAATTCTGTGATAGGACAATCAGAGTCCCGATTAGATCATTTTATATTTTGTTTACTATAAGATTTCAGGGAAATTCTATCACATTTGTTCAATTTACGTCGCTGACATTTCAGATAGCGTATTGGGCTAAGCGGCATCTCAAAGCGCAAGAAATGGCAAGTCAAATGAACTATTAAACTTCTAGGGTAGGGCAAACAGAGACCCGATTAGATCATTTGATATTATGGTTAATTTAAGAATTCAGCGAAATTCTATCACATTTGTTCAAATTACGTCGCTACTATTGCAGATAGCGTATTGGGCTAAGCGGCATCTCAAAGCGCATGAAATGGCGAGTAAAATGCACCATTAAACTTCTAGGGTAAGGCAAACACAGACCCGATTAGATCATTTTATATTACGGTTAATATAAGAATTCAGCGTAAATGTATCACATTTGTTCAACATACGTCGCTCCTATTTCAGATAGTGTACTGGGCTAGGCGGCATCTTAAAGCGCATGAAATGACGAGTGAAATGCACTATTAAACTTCTAGGATAAGGCAAACAGAGACCCGATTAGATCATTTTATATTATGGTTAATTTAAGAATTCAGCAAAATTCTATCACATTTGTTCAATTTACGTCGTTCCTATTTCAGATGGCGTCCTGGGCTAAGGGGCATCTCAAAGCGCATGAAATGGCGAGTGAAATGCACTATTAGACTTCTATGGTAGGGCGAACAGAGCCCGATTAGATCATTTTACATTAAGGTTAATATAAGAATTCACGGAAATTCTATCACATTTGTTCAATTTACGTCGCTCCTATTTCAGATTGCGTGTTGGGCTACGCGGAATCTCAAAGCGCATGAAATGGCGAGTATAATGCACTATTAAACTTCTAGGGTAAGGCAAACAGAGACCCGATGAGATCATTTTATATTGTGGTTAATTTAAGAATTCAGCGAAATTTTATCACATTTGATCAATTTACGTCGCTCCTATTTCAGATAGCGTATTGGGCAAAGCGGCATCTCAAAGCGTATAAAATGGCGAATAAAATGCACTATTAAACTTCTAGCGTAGGGCAAACATAGACCCGATTAGATCATTTTATATTATGGTTAATTTAAGAATACAGCAAGATTCTATCACATTTGTTCAATTTACGTCGCTCCTATTTCGGATAGCGTACTGGGCTAGGCGGCATCAAAAAAACGCGTGGTGTGGCGAGTAAAATGCACTATTAATCTTCTATGATAGGGCAATCAGAGACCCGATTAGATCATTTTATATTTTGGTTAATATAAGAATTCTGCGAAATTCTATCACATTTGTTCAATTTACGTCGCTCCTATTTCAGATAGCGTACTGGGCTACGCGGCAACTTAAACCGCGTGGAATGGCGAGTAAAATGCACTATTAAACTTCTTTGATAGGGCAATCAGTGACCCGATTAGATCATTTTATATTATAGTTAATTTAAGAATTCAGCGAAATTCTATCACATTTGTTCAATTTACGTCGCTCCTATTTCAGATAGCGTATTGGGCTAAGCGGCATCTCAAAGCGCATGAAGTGGCGAATAAAATTCACTATTAAACTTCTAGGATAAGGCAAACAGAGACCCGATTAGATCATTTTATATTACGGTTAATATAAGAATGCAGCGTAATTCTATCACATTTGTTCAACTTACGTCGCTCCTATTTTAGATAGCGTACTGGGCTAGGCGGCATCTTAAAGCGCGTGGAATGGCGAGCAAAATGCGCTACTAAACTTCTATGATAGGGCAATCAGAGACCCGATTAGATCATTTTATATTTTGTTTAATATAAGATTTCAGGGAAATTGTATCACATTTGTTCAATTTACGTCGCTCCTATTTCAGATAGCGTATTCGGCTAAGCGGCATCTCAAAGCGCATGAAGTGGCGAATAAAATTCACTATTAAACTTCTAGGCTAGGGCGAACAGAGACCCGATCAGATCATTTTACATTATGGTTAATAAAAGAATTCAGCGAAATTCTATCACATTTGTTCAATATACGTCGCTCCTATTTCAGATAGCGTATTGGGCTAAGCGGCATCTCAAAGCGCATGAAATGGCGAGTGAAATGCACCATTAGACTTCTATGGTAGGGCGAACAGAGACCCGATTAGATCATTTTACATTAAGGTTAATATAAGAATTCACGGAAATTCTATCACATTTGTTCAATTTACGTCGCTCCTATTTCAGATAGCGTATTGGGCTATGCGGCATCTCAAAGCGCATGAATTGGCGAGTAAAATGCACTATTAAACTTCTAGGGTAGGGCAAACAGAGACCCGATGAGATCATTTTATATTGTGGTTAATTTAAGAATTCAGCGAAATTTTATCACATTTGATCAATTTACGTCGCTCCTATTTCAGATAGCGTATTGGGCAAAGCGGCATCTCAAAGCGTATAAAATGGCGAATAAAATGCACTATTAAAGTTCTAGGGTAGGGCAAACAGAGACCCGATTAGATCATTTTATATTATGGTTAATTTAAGAATTCAGCGAAATTCTACCACATTTGTTCAATTTATATCGCTCCTATTTCAGATAGCTTATTGGGCTAAGCGACAGCTCAAAGCGCATGAAATGGCGAGTAAAACGCACTATTAAACTTCTAGGGTAGAGCAAACAGAGACCCGATTAGATCATCTAATATTATGGTTAATTTAAGAATTCAGCAAAATTCTATCACATTTGTTCAAGTTACGTCGCTCCTATTTCAGATAGCGTATTGGGCTAAGCGGCATCTCAAAGCGCATGAAATGACGAGTAAACTGCACTATTAAAGTTCTAGGGTAGGGCAAACAGAGACCCGATTATATCATTTTATATTATGGTTAATTTAAGAATTCAGCGAAATTCTATCACATTTGTTCAATTTACGTCGCTCCTATTTCGGATAGCGTATTGGGCTAAGCGGCATCTCAAAGCGCATGAAATGGCGAGTAAAATGCACTATTAAACTTCTAGGGTAGGGCAAACAGAGACCCGATTAGATCATTTTATGTTATGGTTAATTTAAGAATTCAGCGTAATTCTATCACATTTGTTCAACTTACGTCGCTCCTATTTCAGATAGCGTACTGGGCTAGGCTGCATCTTAAAGCGCGTGGAAGGGCGAGTAAAATGCACTATTAAACTTCTATGATAGGGCAATTAGAGACCCGATTAGATCATTTTATATTTTGGTTAATATAAGTATTCAGAACAATTCTATCACATTTGTTCAACTTACGTCGCTCCTATTTCAGATAGCTTATTGGGCTAAGCGGCATCTCAAAGCGCATGAAATGACGAGTGAAATGCACTATTAATCTTCTAGGGTAGGGCGAACAGAGACCCGATTTGATCATTTTATATTACGGTTAATATAAGAATTCAGCGAGATTCTCTCACATTTGTTCAATTTACGTCGCTGGTATTTCAGATAGCGTATTGGGCTAAGCGGCATCTCAAAGCGCAAGAAATGGCGAGTAAAATGCACTATTAAACTTCTAGGGTAAGGCAAACAGAGACCCGATGAGATCATTTTATATTGTGGTTAATTTAAGAATTCAGCGAAATTTTATCACATTTGATCAATTTACGTCGCTCCAATTTCAGATAGCGTATTGGGCAAAGCGGCATCTCAAAGCGTATAAAATGGCGAATAAAATGCACTATTAATCTTCTAGGGTAGGGCGAACAGAGACCCGATTAGAACATTTTACATTAAGGTTAATATAAGAATTCAGCGAAATTCTCTCACATTTGTTCCATTTACGTCGCTGATATTTCAGATAGCGTATTGGGCTAAGCGGCATCTCAAAGCGCAAGAAATGTTGAGTAAAATGCACTATTAAACTTCTAGGGTAGGGCAAACAGAGACCCGATTAGGTCATTTCATATTATGTTTAATTTAAGAATTCAGCGAAATTCTATCACATTTGTTCCATTTACGTCGATCCTATTGCAGATAGCGTATTGGGCTAAGCGGCATCTTAAAGCGCATGAAATGGCGAGTAAAATGCACTATTAAACTTCTAGGGTAATGCAAACAGAGACCCGATTAGATCATTTTATATTACGGTTAATATAAGAATTCAGCGTAATTCTATCACATTTGTTCAACATACGTCGCTCCTATTTCAGATAGTCTACTGGGCTAGGCAGCATCTTAAAGAGCGTGGAAGGGCGAGTAAAATGCACTACTAAACTTCTGTGATAGGGCAATCAGAGTCCCGTTTAGATCATTTTATATATTGTTTAATATAAGATTTCAGGGAAATTCTATCACATTTGTTCAATTTTCGTCGCTCCTATTTCAGATAGCTATTGGGCTAAGCGGCACCTCAAAGCGCATGAAATGGCGAGTAAAATGCACTATTAACTTCTAGGGTAGGGCAATCAGAGACCCGATTAGATCATTTTATATTATGGTTAATTTAAGAATTCAGCAAAATTCTATCACATTTGTTCAATTTACGTCGTTCCTATTTCAGACAGCATACTGGGCTAGGCGCATCTTAAAGCGCGTGGAATGGCGAGGTAAAATGCACTCTTAAACATCTATGATAGGGCATTCAGAGACCCGATTAGATCATTTTATATTTTGGTTAATATAAGAATTCATTGAAACTCTATCACATTTGTTTAATTTACGTCGCACCTATTTCAGATAGCGTATTGGGCTAAGCGGCATCTCAAAGCGCATGAAATGGCGAGTAAAATGCACTATTAAACTTCTAGGGTAAGGCAACAGAGACCCGATGAGATCATTTTATATTGTGGTTAATTTAAGAATTCAGCGAAATTTATCACATTTGATCAATTTACGTCGCTCCTATTTCAGATAGCGTATTGGGCAAAGCGACATCTCAAAGCGTATAAAATGGCGAATAAAATGCACTATTAATCTTCTAGGGTAGGGCGAACAGAGACCCGATTAGAACATTTTACATTAAGGTTAATATAAGAATTCAGCGAAATTCTCTCACATTTGTTCCATTTACGTCGCTGATATTTCAGATAGCGTATTGGGCTAAGCGGCATCTCAAAGCGCAAGAAATGTTGAGTAAAATGCACTATTAAACTTCTAGGGTAGGGCAAACAGAGACCGATTAGGTCATTTCATATTATGTTTAATTTAAGAATTCAGCGAAATTCTATCACATTTGTTCCATTTACGTCGATCCTATTGCAGATAGCGTATTGGGCTAAGCGGCATCTTAAAGCGCATGAAATGGCGAGTAAAATGCACTATTAAACTTCTAGGGTAATGCAAACAGAGACCCGATTAGATCATTTTATATTACGGTTAATATAAGAATTCAGCGTAATTCTATCACATTTGTTCAACATACGTCGCTCCTATTTCAGATAGTCTACTGGGCTAGGCAGCATCTTAAAGAGCGTGGAAGGGCGAGTAAAATGCACTACTAAACTTCTGTGATAGGGCAATCAGAGTCCCGTTTAGATCATTTTATATTTTGTTTAATATAAGATTTCAGGGAAATTCTATCACATTTGTTCAATTTTCGTCGCTCCTATTTCAGATAGCTATTGGGCTAAGCGGCACCTCAAAGCGCATGAAATGACGAGAGAAATGCACTATAAAACTTCTTGGGTAGGTGGAACAGAGACCCGATTACATCATTTTATATTATCGTTAATTTAAGAATTCAGCAAAATTCTATCACATTTGTTCAATTTACATCGCACCTATTTCAGATAGCGTATGTGGGCTAAGCGACATCTCAAGGCGCATGAAATGGCGAGTAAAATGCACTATTAAACTTCTAGGGTAGGGCAATCAGAGACCCGATTAGATCATTTTATATTATGGTTAATTTAAGAATTCAGCAAAATTCTATCACATTTGTTCAATTTACGTCGTTCCTATTTCAGACAGCATACTGGGCTAGGCGGCATCTTAAAGCGCGTGGAATGGCGAGTAAAATGCACTCTTAAACATCTATGATAGGGCATTCAGAGACCCGATTAGATCATTTTATATTTTGGTTAATATAAGAATTCATTGAAACTCTATCACATTTGTTTAATTTACGTCGCACCTATTTCAGATAGCGTATTGGGCTAAGCGGCATCTCAAAGCGCATGAAATGGCGAGTAAAATGCACTATTAAACTTCTAGGGTAGGGCAATCAGAGACCCGATTAGATCATTTTATATTACGGTTAATATAAGAATTCAGCGTAATTCTATCACATTTGTTCCACTTACGTCGCTCCTATTTCAGATAGCGTATCGGGCTAAGCGGTATCTCAAAGCGCATGGCTTGACGAGTGAAATGCACTATTAAACTTCTAGGGTAGGGCGAACAGAGACCCGAATAGATCATTTTATATTACGGTTAATATAAGGATTCAGCGTAATTCTATCACATTTGTTCAGCTTACGTCGCTCCTATTTCAGATAGCGTACTGGGCTAGGCGGCATCTCAAAGCGCGTGGAAGGGCGAGTAAAATGCACTACTAAATTCTGTGATAGGACAATCAGGGTCTCGGTTAGATCATTTTATATTTTGTTTACTATAAGATTTCAGGGAAATTCTATCACATTTGTTCAATTTACGTCGCTCCTATTTCAGATAGCGTATTGTGCTAAGCGGCATCTCAAAGCGCATGAAATGGCGAATAAAATGCACTATTAAACTTCTAGGCTAGGGCGAGCAGAGACCTGATTAGATCATTTTACATTATGGTTAATAAAAGAATTCAGCGAAACTCTATCACATTTGTTCAATTTACGTCGCTCCTATTTCAGATAGCGTATGGGGCTAAGCGGCATCTCAATGCGCATGAAATGGCGAGTAAAATGCACTATTAAACTTCTAGGATAAGGCAAACAGAGACCCGATTAGATCATTTTATATTACGGTTAATATAAGAATTCAGCGTAATTCTATCACATTTGTTCCACTTACGTCGCTCCTATTTCAGATAGCGTATTGGGCTAAGCGGTATCTCAAAGCGCATGGATTGACGAGTGAAATGCACTATTAAACTTCTAGGGTAGGGCGAACAGAGACCCGAATAGATCATTTTATATTACGGTTAATATAAGAATGCAGCGTAATTCTATCACATTTGTTCAGCTTACGTCGCTCCTATTTCAGATAGCGTACTGGGCTAGGCGGCATCTCAAAGCGCGTGGAAGGGCGAGTAAAATGCACTACTAAAATTCTGTGATAGGGCAATCAGAGTCCCGATTAGATCATTTTATATTTTGGTTAATATAAGAATTCAGCGAAATTCTATCACATTTGTTCAATTTACGTCGCTCCTGTTTCACATAGCGTATTGGGCTAAGCGTCATCTCAAGGCGCATGAAATGACGAGTGAAATGCACTATTAAACTTCTACGCTAGGCGAACAGAGACCCGACTAGATCATTTTACATTATGGTTAATAAAACAATTCATCGGAATTCTATCACATTTGTTCAATTTACATCGCTCCTATTTCAGATAGCGTACTGGGCTAAGCGGCATCTCAAAGCGCATGAAATGACGAGTGAAATGCACTATTAATCTTCTAGGGTAGGGCGAACAGAGACCCGATTAGAACATTTTACATTAAGGTTAATATAAGAATTCAGCGAAATTCTCTCACATTTGTTCCATTTACGTCGCTGATATTTCAGATAGCGTATTGGGCTAAGCGGCATCTCAAAGCGCAAGAAATGTTGAGTAAAATGCACTATTAAACTTCTAGGGTAGGGCAAACAGAGACCCGATTAGGTCATTTCATATTATGATTAATTTAAGAATTCAGCGAAATTCTATCCCATTTGATCAATTTACATCGCTCCTATTTCAGATAGCTTATTGGGCTAAGCGGCATCTCAAAGCGCATGAAATGACGAGAGAAATGCACAATTAAACTTCTCGGGTAGGTGGAACAGAGACCCGATTACATCATTTTATATTATCGTTAATTTAAGAATTCAGCAAAATTCTATCACATTTGTTCAATTTACATCGCACCTATTTCAGATAGCGTATTGGGCTAAGCGGCATCTCAAGGCGCATGAAATGGCGAGTAAAATGCACTATTAAACTTCTAGGGTAGGGCAATCAGAGACCCGATTAGATCATTTTATATTATGGTTAATTTAAGAATTCAGCAAAATTCTATCACATTTGTTCAATTTACGTCGTTCCTATTTCAGACAGCATACTGGGCTGGGCGGCATCTTAAAGCGCGTGGAATGGCGAGTAAAATGCACTCTTAAACATCTATGATAGGGCAATCAGAGACCCGATTAGATCATTTTATATTTTGGTTAATATAAGAATTCAGCGTAATTCTATCACATTTGTTCAGCTTACGTCGCTCCTATTTCAGATAGCATACTGGGCTAGGCGGCAGCTCAAAGCGCGTGGAAGGGCGAGTAAAATGCACTACTAAAATTCTGTGATAGGACAATCAGAGTCCCGGTTAGATCATTTTATATTTTGTTTACTATAAGATTTCAGGGAAATTCTATCACATTTGTTTAATTTACGTCGCACCTATTTCAGATAGCGTATTGGGCTAAGCGGCATCTCAAAGCGCATGAAATGGCGAGTAAAATGCACTATTAAACTTCTAGGGTAGGGCAATCAGAGACCCGATTAGATCATTTTATATTACGGTTAATATAAGAATTCAGCGTAATTCTATCACATTTGTTCCACTTACGTCGCTCCTATTTCAGATAGCGAATCGGGCTAAGCGGTATCTCAAAGCGCATGGCTTGACGATTGAAATGCACTATTAAGCTTCTAGGGTAGGGCGAACAGAGACCCGAATAGATCATTTTATATTACGGTTAATATAAGAACTCAGCGTAATTCTATCACATTTGTTCAGCTTACGTCGCTCCTATTTCAGATAGCGTACTGGGCTAAGCGGTATCTCAAAGCGCATGGATTGACGAGTGAAATGCACTATTAAACTTCTAGGGTAGGGCGAACAGAGACCCGAATAGATCATTTTATATTACGGTTAATATAAGAATGCAGCGTAAATCTATCACATTTGTTCAGCTTACGTCGCTCCTATTTCAGATAGCGTACTGGGCTAGGCGGCATCTCAAAGCGCGTGGAAGGGCGAGTAAAATGCACTACTAAAATTCTGTGATAGGACAATCAGAGTCCCGATTTGATCATTTTATATTTTGTTTACTATAAGATTTCAGGGAAATTCTATCACATTTGTTCAATTTACGTCGCTGACATTTCAGATAGCGTATTGGGCTAAGCGGCATCTCAAAGCGCAAGAAATGGCGAGTAAAATGCACTATTAAACTTCCAGGGTAGGGCAAACACACACCCGATAAGATCATTTTATATTATGGTTAATCCAAGAATTCAGCGAAATTCTATCACATTCGTTCAATTTACGTGGCTCCTATTTCAGATAGCTTATTGGGCTCAGCGGCATTACAAAGCGCATGAAATGACGAGTGAAATGCACTATTAATCTTCTAGGGTAGGGCGAACAGAGACCCGATTAGATCATTTTACATTAAGGTTAATATAAGCATTCAGCGAGATTCTCTCACATTTGTTCAATTTACGTCGCTGATATTTCAGATAGCGTATTGGGCTAAGCGGCATCTCAAAGCGCAAGAAATGGCAAGTCAAATGAACTATTAAACTTCTAGGGTAGGGCAAACAGAGACCCGATTAGATCATTTGATATTATGGTTAATTTAAGAATTCAGCGAAATTCTATCACATTTGTTCAATTTACGTCGCTACTATTGCAGATAGCGTATTGGGCTAAGCGGCATCTCAAAGCGCATGAAATGGCGAGTAAAATGCACCATTAAACTTCTAGGGTAAGGCAAACACAGACCCGATTAGATCATTTTATATTACGGTTAATATAAGAATTCAGCGTAAATGTATCACATTTGTTCAACATACGTCGCTCCTATTTCAGATAGTGTACTGGGCTAGGCGGCATCTTAAAGCGCATGAAATGGCGAGCAAAATGCACTATTAAACTTCTAGGGTAAGGCAAACAGAGACACGATTAGATCATTTTACATTAAGGTTAATATAAGAATTCAGGGAAATTCTATCACGTTTGTCCAATTTACGTCGCTCCTATTTCAGATAGCGTATTGGGCTAAGGGGCATCTCAAAGCGCATGAAATGGCGAGTAAAATGCACCATTAAACTTCTAGGGTAAGGCAAACACAGACCCGATTAGATCATTTTATATTATGGTTAATTTAAGAATTCAGCAAAATTCTATCACATTTGTTCAATTTACGTCGTTCCTATTTCAGATGGCGTCCTGGGCTAAGCGGCATCTCAAAGCGCATGAAATGGCGAGTGAAATGCACTATTAGACTTCTATGGTAGGGCGAACAGAGCCCGATTAGATCATTTTACATTAAGGTTAATATAAGAATTCACGGAAATTCTATCACATTTGTTCAATTTACGTCGCTCCTATTTCAGATTGCGTGTTGGGCTACGCGGAATCTCAAAGCGCATGAAATGGCGAGTATAATGCACTATTAAACTTCTAGGGTAAGGCAAACAGAGACCCGATGAGATCATTTTATATTGTGGTTAATTTAAGAATTCAGCGAAATTTTAACACATTTGATCAATTTACGTCGCTCCTATTTCAGATAGCGTATTGGGCAAAGCGGCATCTCAAAGCGTATAAAATGGCGAATAAAATGCACTATTAAACTTCTAGCGTAGGGCAAACAGAGACCCGATTAGATCATTTTATATTATGGTTAATTTAAGAATACAGCAAGATTCTATCACATTTGTTCAATTTACGTCGCTCCTATTTCGGATAGCGTACTGGGCTAGGCGGCATCCTAAAGCGCGTGGTGTGGCGAGTAAAATGCACTATTAATCTTCTATGATAGGGCAATCAGAGACCCGATTAGATCATTTTATATTTTGGTTAATATAAGAATTCTGCGAAATTCTATCACATTTGTTCAATTTACGTCGCTCCTATTTCAGATAGCGTACTGGGCTATGCGGCAACTTAAACCGCGTGGAATGGCGAGTAAAATGCACTATTAAACTTCTTTGATAGGGCAATCAGTGACCCGATTAGATCATTTTATATTATAGTTAATTTAAGAATTCAGCGAAATTCTATCACATTTGTTCAATTTACGTCGCTCCTATTTCAGATAGCGTATTGGGCTAAGCGGCATCTCAAAGCGCATGAAGTGGCGAATAAAATTCACTATTAAACTTCTAGGATAAGGCAAACAGAGACCCGATTAGATCATTTTATATTACGGTTAATATAAGAATGCAGCGTAATTCTATCACATTTGTTCAGCTTACGTCGCTCCTATTTCAGATAGCGTACTGGGCTAGGCGGCATCTCAAAGCGCGTGGAAGGGCGAGTAAAATGCACTACTAAAATTCTGTGATAGGACAATCAGAGTCCCGATTTGATCATTTTATATTTTGTTTACTATAAGATTTCAGGGAAATTCTATCACATTTGTTCAATTTACGTCGCTGACATTTCAGATAGCGTATTGGGCTAAGCGGCATCTCAAAGCGCAAGAAATGGCGAGTAAAATGCACTATTAAACTTCCAGGGTAGGGCAAACACACACCCGATAAGATCATTTTATATTATGGTTAATCCAAGAATTCAGCGAAATTCTATCACATTCGTTCAATTTACGTGGCTCCTATTTCAGATAGCTTATTGGGCTCAGCGGCATTACAAAGCGCATGAAATGACGAGTGAAATGCACTATTAATCTTCTAGGGTAGGGCGAACAGAGACCCGATTAGATCATTTTACATTAAGGTTAATATAAGAATTCAGCGAGATTCTCTCACATTTGTTCAATTTACGTCGCTGATATTTCAGATAGCGTATTGGGCTAAGCGGCATCTCAAAGCGCAAGAAATGGCAAGTCAAATGAACTATTAAACTTCTAGGGTAGGGCAAACAGAGACCCGATTAGATCATTTGATATTATGGTTAATTTAAGAATTCAGCGAAATTCTATCACATTTGTTCAATTTACGTCGCTACTATTGCAGATAGCGTATTGGGCTAAGCGGCATCTCAAAGCGCATGAAATGGCGAGTAAAATGCACTATTAAACTTCTAGGGTAAGGCAAACACAGACCCGATTAGATCATTTTATATTACGGTTAATATAAGAATTCAGCGTAAATGTATCACATTTGTTCAACATACGTCGCTCCTATTTCAGATAGTGTACTGGGCTAGGCGGCATCTTATAGCGCATGAAATGGCGAGCAAAATGCACTATTAAACTTCTAGGGTAAGGCAAACAGAGACACGATTAGATCATTTTACATTAAGGTTAATATAAGAATTCAGGGAAATTCTATCACGTTTGTCCAATTTACGTCGCTCCTATTTCAGATAGCGTATTGGGCTAAGGGGCATCTCAAAGCGCATGAAATGGCGAGTAAAATGCACCATTAAACTTCTAGGGTAAGGCAAACACAGACCCGATTAGATCATTTTATATTATGGTTAATTTAAGAATTCAGCAAAATTCTATCACATTTGTTCAATTTACGTCGTTCCTATTTCAGATGGCGTCCTGGGCTAAGCGGCATCTCAAAGCGCATGAAATGGCGAGTGAAATGCACTATTAGACTTCTATGGTAGGGCGAACAGAGCCCGATTAGATCATTTTACATTAAGGTTAATATAAGAATTCACGGAAATTCTATCACATTTGTTCAATTTACGTCGCTCCTATTTCAGATTGCGTGTTGGGCTACGCGGAATCTCAAAGCGCATGAAATGGCGAGTATAATGCACTATTAAACTTCTAGGGTAAGGCAAACAGAGACCCGATGAGATCATTTTATATTGTGGTTAATTTAAGAATTCAGCGAAATTTTATCACATTTGATCAATTTACGTCGCTCCTATTTCAGATCGCGTATTGGGCAAAGCGGCATCTCAAAGCGTATAAAATGGCGAATAAAATGCACTATTAAACTTCTAGCGTAGGGCAAACAGAGACCCGATTAGATCATTTTATATTATGGTTAATTTAAGAATACAGCAAGATTCTATCACATTTGTTCAATTTACGTCGCTCCTATTTCGGATAGCGTACTGGGCTAGGCGGCATCCTAAAGCGCGTGGTGTGGCGAGTAAAATGCACTATTAATCTTCTATGATAGGGCAATCAGAGACCCGATTAGATCATTTTATATTTTGGTTAATATAAGAATTCTGCGAAATTCTATCACATTTGTTCAATTTACGTCGCTCCTATTTCAGATAGCGTACTGGGCTATGCGGCAACTTAAACCGCGTGGAATGGCGAGTAAAATGCACTATTAAACTTCTTTGATAGGGCAATCAGTGACCCGATTAGATCATTTTATATTATGGTTAATTTAAGAATTCAGCGAAATTCTATCACATTTGTTCAATTTACGTCGCTCCTATTTCAGATAGCGTATTGGGCTAAGCGGCATCTCAAAGCGCATGAAGTGGCGAATAAAATTCACTATTAAACTTCTAGGATAAGGCAAACAGAGACCCGATTAGATCATTTTATATTACGGTTAATATAAGAATGCAGCGTAATTCTATCACATTTGTTCAACTTACGTCGCTCCTATTTTAGATAGCGTACTGGGCTAGGCGGCATCTTAAAGCGCGTGGAATGGCGAGTAAAATGCGCTACAAAACTTCTATGATAGGGCAATCACAGACCCGATTAGATCATTTTATATTTTGTTTAATATAAGATTTCAGGGAAATTGTATCACATTTGTTCAATTTACGTCGCTCCTATTTCATATAGCGTATTCGGCTAAGCGGCATCTCAAAGCGCATGAAGTGGCGAATAAAATTCACTATTAAACTTCTAGGCTAGGGCGAACAGAGACCCGATCAGATCATTTTACATTATGGTTAATAAAAGAATTCAGCGAAATTCTATCACATTTGTTCAATATACGTCGCTCCTATTTCAGATAGCGTATTGGGCTATGCGGCATCTCAAAGCGCATGAATTGGCGAGTAAAATGCACTATTAAACTTCTAGGGTAGGGCAAACAGAGACCCGATGAGATCATTTTATATTGTGGTTAATTTAAGAATTCAGCGAAATTTTATCACATTTGATCAATTTACGTCGCTCCTATTTCAGATAGCGTATTGGGCAAAGCGGCATCTCAAAGCGTATAAAATGGCGAATAAAATGCACTATTAAAGTTCTAGGGTAGGGCAAACAGCGACCCGATTAGATCATTTTATATTATGGTTAATTTAAGAATTCAGCGAAATTCTACCACATTTGTTCAATTTATATCGCTCCTATTTCAGATAGCTTATTGGGCTAAGCGGCATCTCAAAGCGCATGAAATGGCGAGTAAAACGCACTATTAAACTTCTAGGGTAGGGCAAACAGAGACCCGATTAGATCATCTAATATTATGGTTAATTTAAGAATTCAGCAAAATTCTATCACATTTGTTCAATTCACGTCGCTCCTATTTCAAATAGCGTATTGGGCTGAGCGGCATCTCAAAGCGCATGAAATGGCGAGTAAAATGCACTATTAAACTTCTAGGGTAGGGCAAACAGAGACCCGATTAGATCATCTAATATTATGGTTAATTTAAGAATTCAGCAAAATTCTATCACATTTGTTCAAGTTACGTCGCTCCTATTTCAGATAGCGTATTGGGCTAAGCGGCATCTCAAAGCGCATGAAATGACGAGTAAACTGCACTATTAAAGTTCTAGGGTAGGGCAAACAGAGACCCGATTAAATCATTTTATATTATGGTTAATTTAAGAATTCAGCGAAATTCTATCACATTTGTTCAATTTACGTCGCTCCTATTTCGGATAGCGTATTGGGCTAAGCGGCATCTCAAAGCGCATGAAATGGCGAGTAAAATGCACTATTAAACTTCTAGGGTAGGGCAAACAGAGACCCGATTAGATCATTTTATGTTATGGTTAATTTAAGAATTCAGCGTAATTCTATCACATTTGTTCAACTTACGTCGCTCCTATTTCAGATAGCGTACTGGGCTAGGTTGCATCTTAAAGCGCGTGGAAGGGCGAGTAAAATGCACTATTAAACTTCTATGATAGGGCAATCAGAGACCCGATTAGATCATTTTATATTTTGGTTAATATAAGTATTCAGAAAAATTCTATCACATTTGTTCAACTTACGTCGCTCCTATTTCAGATAGCTTATTGGGCTAAGCGGCATCTCAAAGCGCATGAAATGACGAGTGAAATGCACTATTAATCTTCTAGGGTAGGGCGACCAGAGACCCGATTTGATCATTTTATATTACGGTTAATATAAGAATTCAGCGAGATTCTCTCACATTTGTTCAATTTACGTCGCTGGTATTTCAGATAGCGTATTGGGCTAAGCGGCATCTCAAAGCGCAAGAAATGGCGAGTAAAATGCACTATTAAACTTCTAGGGTAGGGCAACCAGAGACCCGATGAGATCATTTTATATTATCGTTAATTTAAAAATTCAGCGTAATTCTATCACATTTTTTCAATTTACGTCGCTCCTATTACAGATAGCTTATTGGGCTTAGCGGCATCTCAAAGCGCATGAAATGTCGAGTGACATGCACTATTAAACTTCTAGGGTAGGGCAAACAGAGACCCGATTAGATCATTTTATATTATGGTTAATTTAAGAATTCAGCAAAATTCTATCACATTTGTTCAATTTACGTCGTTCCTATTTCCGATAGCGTATTGGGCTAAGCGGCATGTCAAAGCGCATGAAATGGCGAGTGAAATGCACCATTAGACTTCTATGGTAGGGCGAACAGAGACCCGATTAGATCATTTTACATTAAGGTTAATATAAGAATTCACGGAAATTCTATCACATTTGTTCAATTTACGTCGCTCCTCTTTCAGATAGCGTATTGGGCTATGCGGCATCTCAAAGCGCATGAATTGGCGAGTAAAATGCACTATTAAACTTCTAGGGTAGGGCAAACAGAGACCCGATGAGATCATTTTATATTGTGGTCAATTTAAGAATTCAGCGAAATTTTATCACATTTGATCAATTTACGTCGCTCCTATTTCAGATAGCGTATTGGGCAAAGCGGCATCTCAAAGCGTATAAAATGGCGAATAAAATGCACTATTAAAGTTCTAGGGTAGGGCGAACAGAGACCCGATTAGATCATTTTATATTATGGTTAATTTAAGAATTCAGCGAAATTCTACCACATTTGTTCAATTTATATCGCTCCTATTTCAGATAGCTTATTGGGCTAAGCGGCAGCTCAAAGCGCATGAAATGGCGAGTAAAACGCTCTATTAAACTTCTAGGGTAGGGCAAACAGAGACCCGATTAGATCATCTAATATTATGGTTAATTTAAGAATTCAGCAAAATTCTATCACATTTGTTCAATTCACGTCGCTCCTATTTCAAATAGCGTATTGGGCTGAGCGGCATCTCAAAGCGCATGAAATGGCGAGTAAAATGCACTATTAAACTTCTAGGGTAGGGCAAACAGAGACCCGATTAGATCATCTAATATTATGGTTAATTTAAGAATTCAGCAAAATTCTATCACATTTGTTCAAGTTACGTCGCTCCTATTTCAGATAGCGTATTGGGCTAAGCGGCACCTCAAAGCGCATGAAATGACGAGTAAACTGCACTATTAAAGTTCTAGGGTAGGGCAAACAGAGACCCGATTAAATCATTTTATATTATGGTTAATTTAAGAATTCAGCGTAATTCTATCACATTTGTTCAACTTACGTCGCTCCTATTTCAGATAGCGTACTGGGCTAGGCTGCATCTTAAAGCGCGTGGAAGGGCGAGTAAAATGCACTATTAAACTTCTATGATAGGGCAATCAGAGACCCGATTAGATCATTTTATATTTTGGTTAATATAAGTATTCAGAAAAATTCTATCACATTTGTTCAACTTACGTCGCTCCTATTTCAGATAGCTTATTGGGCTAAGCGGCATCTCAAAGCGCATGAAATGACGAGTGAAATGCACTATTAATCTTCTAGGGTAGGGCGAACAGAGACCCGATTTGATCATTTTATATTACGGTTAATATAAGAATTCAGCGAGATTCTCTCACATTTGTTCAATTTACGTCGCTGGTATTTCAGATAGCGTATTGGGCTAAGCGGCATCTCAAAGCGCAAGAAATGACGAGTAAAATGCACTATTAAACTTCTAGGGTAGGGCAACCAGAGACCCGATGAGATCATTTTATATTATCGTTAATTTAAAAATTCAGCGTAATTCTATCACATTTTTTCAATTTACGTCGCTCCTATTACAGATAGCTTATTGGGCTTAGCGGCATCTCAAAGCGCATGAAATGTCGAGTGACATGCACTATTAAACTTCTAGGGTAGGGCAAACAGAGACCCGATTAGATCATTTTACATTAAGGTTAATATAAGAATTCACGGAAATTCTATCACATTTGTTCAATTTACGTCGCTCCTATTTCAGATTGCGTGTTGGGCTACGCGGAATCTCAAAGCGCATGAAATGGCGAGTATAATGCACTATTAAACTTCTAGGGTAAGGCAAACAGAGACCCGATGAGATCATTTTATATTGTGGTTAATTTAAGAATTCAGCGAAATTTTATCACATTTGATCAATTTACGTCGCTCCTATTTCAGATAGCGTATTGGGCAAAGCGGCATCTCAAAGCGTATAAAATGGCGAATAAAATGCACTATTAAACTTCTAGGGTAGGGCAAACAGAGACCCGGTTAGATCATTTTATATTATGGTTAATTTAAGAATACAGCAAGATTCTATCACATTTGTTCAATTTACGTCGCTCCTATTTCGGATAGCGTACTGGGCTAGGCGGCATCCTAAAGCGCGTGGTGTGGCGAGTAAAATGCACTATTAATCTTCTATGATAGGGCAATCAGAGACCCGATTAGATCATTTTATATTTTGGTTAATATAAGAATTCTGCGAAATTCTATCACATTTGTTCAATTTACGTCGCTCCTATTTCAGATAGCGTATTGGGCGAAGCGGCATCTCAAAGCGCATGAAATGGCGAGTAAAATGCACTATTAAACTTCTAGGGTAGGGCGAACAAACACCCGATTAGATCATTTTACATTAAGGTTAAAATAAGAATTCAGCGAAATTCTATCACATTTGTTCAATTTACGTCGCTCCTATTTCAGATAGCTTATTGGGCTAAGCGGCATCTCAAAGCGCATGAAATGACGAGTAAAATGCACTATTAAACTTCTAGGGTAGGGCAAACAGAGACCCGATGAGATCATTTTATATTGTGGTTAATTTAAGAATTCAGCGAAATTTTATCACATTTGATCAATTTACGTCGCTCCTATTTCAGATAGCGTATTGGGCAAAGCGGCATCTCAAAGCGTATAAAATGGCGAATAAAATGCACCATTAAAGTTCTAGGGTAGGGCAAACAGAGACACGATTAGATCATTTTATATTATGGTTAATTTAAGAATTCAGCGAAATTCTATCACATTTGTTCAATTTATATCGCTCCTATTTCAGATAGCTTATTGGGCTAAGCGGCAGCTCAAAGCGCATGAAATGGCGAGTAAAACGCACTATTAAACTTCTAGGGTAGGGCAAACAGAGACCCGATTAGATCATCTAATATTATGGTTAATTTAAGAATTCAGCAAAATTCTATCACATTTGTTCAAGTTACGTCGCTCCTATTTCAGATAGCGTATTGGGCTAAGCGGCATCTCAAAGCGCATGAAATGACGAGTAAGCTGCACTATTAAAGTTCTAGGGTAGGGCAAACAGAGACCCGATTAAATCATT
Organism: Macropis europaea; assembly: GCA_916610135.2. Classification (NCBI taxonomy): domain Eukaryota; kingdom Metazoa; phylum Arthropoda; class Insecta; order Hymenoptera; family Melittidae; genus Macropis; species Macropis europaea. Next base: position 71,891 of record CAKAJE020000614.1, on the reverse strand, counting down.
TTATATTATGGTTAATTTAAGAATTCAGCGAAATTCTATCACATTTGTTCAATTTACGTCGCTCCTATTTCGGATAGCGTATTGGGCTAAGCGGCATCTCAAAGCGCATGAAATGGCGAGTAAAATGCACTATTAAACTTCTAGGGTAGGGCGAACAAACACCCGATTAGATCATTTTACATTAAGGTTAAAATAAGAATTCAGCGAAATTCTATCACATTTGTTCAATTTACGTCGCTCCTATTTCAGATAGCTTATTGGGCTAAGCGGCATCTCAAAGCGCATGAAATGACGAGTAAAATGCACTATTAAACTTCGAGGATAAGGCAAACAGAGACCCGATTAGATCATTTTATATTACGGTTAATATAAGAATTCAGCGTAATTCTATCACATTTGTTCAACTTACGTCGCTCCTATTTCAGATAGCATACTGGGCTAGGCGGCATCTTAAAGCCCGTGGAATGGCGAGTAAAATGCACTATTAAACTTCTATGATAGGGCTATCAGAGTCCCGATTAGATCATTTATATTTTGGTTAATATAAGAATTCAGCGAAATTCTATCACATTCGTTCAATTTACGTCGCTCCTATTTCAGATAGCGTATTGGGCGAAGCGGCATCTCAAAGCGCATGAAATGGCGAGTAAAATGCACTATTAAACTTCTAGGGTAGGGCAAACAGAGACCCGATTAGATCAATTTATATTATGGTTAATTTAAGAATTCAGCAAAATTCTATCACATTTTTTCAATTTACGTCGTTCCTATTTCAGCTAGCGTACTGGGCTAGGCGGCATCTTAAAACGCGAGGAATGGCGAGTAAAATGCACTGTTAATCTTCTATGATAGGGCAATCAGAGACCCGATTAGATCATTTTATATTTTGGTTAATACATGAATTCAGCGAAATTCTATCTCATTTATTTAATTTACGTCGCTCCTATTTCAGATAGCGTATTGGGCTAAGCGGCATCTCAAAGCGCATGAAATGGCAAGTAAAATACACTATTAAACTTCTAGCGTAGGGCAATCAGAGACCCGGTTAGATCATTTTATATTATGGTTAGTTTAAGAATTCAGGGAAATTCTATCACATTTGTTCAATTTACGTCGCTCCTGTTTCAGATAGTGTATTGGGCGAAGCGCCATCTCAAAGCGCATGAAATGACGAGTGAAATGCACTATTAAACTTCTAGGGTTGGGCGAACAAAGACCCGATTAGATCATTTTCCATTAAGGTTAATATAAGAATTCAGGGAAATTCTATCACATTTGTTCAATTTACATCGCTCCTATTTCATATAGCGTACTGGGCTAGGCGCCATCTTAAAGCGCGCGGAACGTCGAGTAAAATGCACTATTAAACTTCTAGGGTAGGGCAAACAGAGACCCGATTAGATCATTTTATATTATGGTTAATTTAAGCATTCAGCGATATTCTCTCACATTTGTTCAATTTACGTCGCTCCTATTGCAGATAGCGTATTGGGCTAAGCGGCATCTCAAAGCGCATGAAATGGCGAGTAAAATGCACTATTAAACTTCTTGGATAAGGCAAACAGAGACCCGACTAGATCATTTTATATTACGGTTAATATAAGAATTCAGTGTAATTCTGTCACATTTGTTCAACTTACGTAGCTCCTATTTCAGATAGCCTACTGGGCTAGGCGGCAACTTAAACGGCGTGGAATGGCGAGTAAAATGCACTATTAAACTTCTATGATAGGGCAATCAGAGACCCGATTAGATCATTTTATATTTTGGTTAATATAAGAATCCAGCGAAATTCTATCACATTTGTTCAATTTACGTCGCTCCTATTTCAGATAGCGTATTGGGCTAAGCGGCATCTCAAAGCGCACGAAAGGGCGAGTAAAATGCACTATTAAACTTCTAGGGTAGGGCAATCAGAGACCCGATAAGATCATTTTATATTACGGTTAATATAAGAATTCAGCGTAATTCTATCACATCTGTACAACTAACGTCGCTCCTATTTCAGATAGCGTACTGGGCTAGGCGGCATCTCAAGGCGCGTGGAATGGCGAGTAAAATGCACTCTTAAACATCTGTGATAGGGCAATCAGAGACCCGATTAGATTATTTTATATTTTGGTTAATATAAGAATTCAGCGAAATTCTATCACATTTGTCTAATTTACGTCGCTCCTATTTCAGATAGCGTATTGGGCTAAGCGGCATCTCAAAGCGCATGAAATGGCGAGTAAAATGCACTATTAAACTTCTAGGGTAGGGCAATCAGAGACCCGATTAGATCATTTTATATTATGGTTAATTTAAGAATTCAGCAAAATTCTATCACATTTGTTCAATTTACGTCGTTTCCTATTTCAGATAGCATACTGGGCTAGGCGGCATCTTAAAGCGCGTGGAATGGCGAGTAAAATGCACTATTAAACTTCTATGATAGGGCAATCAGAGATCGGATTAGATCATTTTATATTTTGGTTAATATAAGGATGCAGCGTAATTCTATCACATTTGTTCAATTTACGTCGCTCCTATTTCAGATAGCAAATTGTGCTAAGCGGCATCTCAAAGCGCATGAAATGGCGAGTGAAATGCACTATTAAACTTCTAGGATAAGGCAAAGAGAGACCCGATTAGATCATTTTATATTACGGTTAATACAAGAATTCAGCGAAATTCTATCACATTTGTTCAATTTACGTCGCTCCTATTTCAGATAGCGTATTGGGCTACGCGGCATCTCAAAGCGCATGAAATGACGAGTGAAATGCACTATTAAACTTCTAGGGGTAGGGCGAACAGAGACCCGATTAGATCATTTTACATTAAGGTTAATATAAGAATTCAGGGAAATTCTATCACATTTGTTCAATTTACGTCGCTCCTATTACAGATAGCGTATTGGGCTAAGCGGCATCTCAAAGCGCATGAAATGGCGAGTAAAATGCACTATTAAATTTCCAGGGTAGGGCAAACAGAGACCCGATTATACCATTTTATATTATGGTTAATTTAAGAATTCAGCAAAATTCTATCACATTTGTTCAATTTACGTCGCTCCTATTTCAGATAGCGTATTGGGCTAAGCGGCATCTTAAAGCGCGTGGAATGGCGAGTAAAATGCACTATTAAACTTCTAGGGTAGGGCGAACATAGACCCGATTAGATCATTTTTCATTATGATTAATATAAGAATTCAGTGATATTCTATCACATTTGTTCAATTTACGTCGCTCATATTTCAGATAGCGTATTGGGATAAGCGGCATCTCAAAGTGAAGAAGTGGCGAGTAAAATGCACTAATAAACTTCTAGGGTAGGGCAAACAGAGACCCGATTAGATCATTTTATATTATGGTTAATTTAAGAATTCAGCGAAATTCTATCACAATTGTTCAATTTACGTCGCTCCTATTTCAGATAGCGTATTGGACTAAGCGGCATCTTAAAGCGCGTGGAATGGCGCTTGAAATGCACTATTAAACTTCTCCGATAGGGCAATCAGAGACCCGATTATACCATTTTATATTATGGTTAATTTAAGAATTCAGCAAAATTCTATCACATTTGTTCAATTTACGACGCTCCTATTTCAGATAGCGTATAGGGCTAAGCGGCATCTCAAAGCGCATGAAAGGGCGAGTAAAATGCAATATTAAACTTCTAGGGTAGGGCAAACAGAGACCCGATCAGATCATTTTATATTTTGTTTAATATAAAATTTCAGGGAAATTCCATCACATTTGTTCAATTTACGTCGCTCCTATTTCAGATAGCGTATTCGGCTAAGCGGCATCTCAAAGCGCTTGAAATGGCGAATAAAATTCACTATTAAACTTCTAGGCTAGGGCGAACAGACACCCGATCAGATCATTTTACATTATCGTTAATAAAAGAATTCAGCGAAATTCTATCACATTTGTTCAATTTACGTCGCTCCTATTTCAGATAGCGTATTGGGCAAAGCGGCATCTCAAAGCGCATGAAATGACGAGTGAAATGCACAATTAGACTTCTATGGTGTGGCGAACAGAGACCCGATTAGATCATTTTACATTAAGGTTAATATAAGAATTCAGGGAAATTCTATCACATTTGTTCAATTTACGTCGCTCGTATATCAGATAGCGTATTGGGCTAAGCGGCATCTTAAAGCGCGTGGAATGGCGAGTAAAATGCACTATTAAACTTCTAGGGTAGGGCGAACAGAGACCCGATTAGATCATTTTTCATTATGATTAATATAAGAATTCAGTGAAATTATATCGCATTTGTTCAATTTACGTCGCTCATATTTCAGATAGCGTATTGGGATAAGCGGCATCTTAAAGCGCGTGGAATGGCGAGTAAAATGCACTATTAAATTTCTAGGGTAGGGCGAACAGAGACCCGATTAGATCATTTTTCATTAAGATTAATATAAGAATTCAGCGAAATTCTATCACATTTGTTCAATTTACGTCGCTCATATTTCAGGTAGTGTATTGGGGTAAGCGGCCTACAAAGCGCATGAACTGGCGAGTGAAATGCGCGAAAAATCTTCTAGGATAAGGCAAACAGGGACCCGATTAGATCATTTTATATTACGGTTAATATAAGAATGCAGCGTAATTCTATCACATTTGTTCAACTTACGTCGCTCCTATTTCAGATAGCGTATTGGGCTATGCGGCATCTCAAAGCGCATGAAATTCCGAGTAAAATGCACTATTAAACTTCTAGGGTAGGGAAAACAGAGACCCGATTAGATCATTTTATATTATGGTTAATTTAAGAATTCAGCGAAATTCTATGACACTTGTTCAATTTACGTCGCTCCTAACTCAGATAGCGTATTGGGCTAAGCGGCATTTCAAAGCACATGAAATGGCGAGTAAAATGCACTATTAAACTTCTAGGATAAGGCAAACAGAGACCCGATTAGATCATTTTATATTACGGTTAATATAAGAATCCGGCGTAATTCTATCACATTTGTTCAACTTACGTCGCTCCTGTTTCAGATAGCGTACTGGGCTAGGCGGCATCTTAAAGCGCGTGAAATGGCGAATAAAATGCACTATTATACTTCTAGGCTAGGGCGAACAGACACCCGATCAGATCATTTTACATTATCGTTAATAAAAGAATTCAGCGAAATTCTATCACATTTGTTCAATTTACGTCGCTCCTGCTTCAGATAGCGTACTGGGCTAGGCGGCATCTTAAAGCGCGTGAAATGGCGAGTAAAATGCACTACTAAACTTCTATGATAGGGCAATCAGAGACCCGATCAGATCATTTTATATTTTGTTTAATATAAGATTTCAGCGAAATTCTATCACATATGTTCAATTTACATCGCTCCTATTTCAGATAGCGTATTGGGCTAAGCGGCATCTCAAAGCGCATGAAATGGCGAGTGAAATGCACTTTTAAATTTCCAGGGTAGGGCAAACAGAGACCCGATTATACCATTTTATATTATGGTTAATTTAAGAATTCAGCAAAATTCTATCACATTTGTTCAATTTACGTCGCTCCTATTTCAGATAGCGTATTGGGCTAAGCGGCATCTCAAAGCGGAAGAAATGGCGAGTAAAATGCAATATTAAACTTCTAGGGTAGGGCAAACAGAGACCCGATCAGATCATTTTATATTTTGTTTAATATAAAATTTCAGGGAAATTCCATCACATTTGTTCAATTTACGTCGCTCCTATTTCAGATAGCGTATTCGGCTAAGCGGCATCTCAAAGCGCTTGAAATGGCGAATAAAATTCACTATTAAACTTCTAGGCTAGGGCGAACAGACACCCGATCAGATCATTTTACATTATCGTTAATAAAAGAATTCAGCGAAATTCTATCACATTTGTTCAATTTACGTCGCTCCTATTTCAGATAGCGTATTGGGCAAAGCGGCATCTCAAAGCGCATGAAATGACGAGTGAAATGCACAATTAGACTTCTATGGTGTGGCGAACAGAGACCCGATTAGATCATTTTACATTAAGGTTAATATAAGAATTCAGGGAAATTCTATCACATTTGTTCAATTTACGTCGCTCGTATATCAGATAGCGTATTGGGCTAAGCGGCATCTTAAAGCGCGTGGAATGGCGAGTAAAATGCACTATTAAACTTCTAGGGTAGGGCGAACAGAGACCCGATTAGATCATTTTTCATTATGATTAATATAAGAATTCAGTGAAATTATATCGCATTTGTTCAATTTACGTCGCTCATATTTCAGATAGCGCATTGGGCTAAGCGGCATCTCAAAGCGCATGAAATGGCGAGTAAAATGCACTATTAAACTTCTAGGGTAGGGCAAACAGAGACCCGATTAGATCATTTTATATTATGGTTAATTTAAGAATTCAGCAAAATTCTATCACATTTGTTCAATTTACGTCGCTCCTATTTCAGACAGCGTGTTGGGCTAAGCGGCATCTCAAAGCGCATGAAATGGCGAGTAAAATGCACTATTAAACTTATAGGGTATGGCAAACAGATACCCGATTAGATCATTTGATATTATGGTTAATATAAGAATTCAGCGTAATTCTATCACTATTAGACTTCTATGGTAGGGCAATCAGAGACCCGATTAGATCATTTTATATTTTGTTTAATATAAGATTTCATGGAAATTCTATCACATTTGTTCAGTCTACGTGGCTCCTATTTCAGATAGCGTAATGGGCTAAGCGGCATCTCAAAGCGCATGAAATGTCGAGTGAAATGCTCTATTAGACTTCTATGGTAGGGCGAACGGAGACCCGATTAGATCATTTTACATTAAGGTAAATATAAGAATTCAGGGAAATTCTATCACATTTGTTCAATTTACGTCGCTCCTATTTCAGATAGCGTATTGGGCTAAGCGGCATCTCAAAGCTCATGAAATGGCGAGTAAAATGCACTGTTAAACTTCTAGGGTAGGGCAAACAGAGACCCGATTAGATCATTTTATATTATGGTTAATTTAAGAATTCAGCAACATTCTATCACATTTGTTCAATTTACGTCGCTCCTATTTCAGGCAGCGTACTGGGCTAGGCGGCATCTTAAAGCGCGTGGAATGGCGAGTAAAATGCACTGTTAAACTTCCAGGATGAGACAAACAGAGACCCGATTAGATCATTTTATATTACGGTTAATATAAGAATTCAGCGTAATTCTATCACATTTGTTCAACTTACGTCGCTCCTATCTCAGATAGCGTATTGGGCTAAGCGGCATCTCAAAGCGCATGAAATGGCGAGTACAATGCACTATTAGACTTCTATGGTAGGGCGAACAGAGACCCGATTAGATCATTTTACATTAAGATTAATATAAGAATTCAGCGAAATTCTATCACATTTGTTCAATTTACGTCGCTCCTATTTCAGATAGCGTATTGGGCTAAGCGGCATCTCAAAGCGCATCAAATGGCGAGTAAAACGCACTATTAAACTTCTATGATAGGGCAATCAGAGACCCGATTAGATTATTTTATATTATGGTTAATTTAAGAATTCAGCATAATTCTATCACATTTGTTCAATTTACGTCGCTCCTATTTCAGATAGCGTATTGGGCTAAGCGGCATCTCAAAGCGCATGAAATGGCGAGTACAATGCACTATTAGACTTCTATGGTAGGGCGAACAGAGACCCGATTAGATCATTTTACATTAAGGTGAATATAAGAATTCAGGGAAATTCTATCACATTTGTTCAATTTACGTCGCTCCTATTTCAGATAGCGTATTGGGCTAAGCGGCATCTCAAAGCGCATCAAATGGCGAGTAAAACGCACTATTAAACTTCTATGATAGGGCAATCAGAGACCCGATTAGATTATTTTATATTTTGTTTAATATAAGATTTCAGGGAAATTCTATCACATTTGTTCAGTTTACGTCGCTCCTATTTCAGATAGCGTAATGGGCTAAGCGGCATCTCACAGCGCAAGAAATGGCGAGTAAAATGCACTATTAGACTTCTATGGTGTGGCGAGCAGAGACCCGATTAGATCATTTTACATTAAGGTTAATATATGAATTCAGGGAAATTCTATCACATTTGTTCAACTTACGTCGCTCGTATTTCAGATAGCGTATTGGGCTAAGCGGCATCTTAAAGCGCGTGGAATGGCGAGTCAAATGCACTGTTAAACTTCCAGGATAAGACAAACAGAGACCCGATTAGATCATTTTATATTACGGTTAATATAAGAATTCAGCGTAATTCTATCACATTTGTTCAACTTACGTCGCTCCTATTTCAGATAGCGTACTGGGCTAGGCGGCATCTTAAAGCGCGTGGAATGGCGAGTAAAATGCACTATTAAACTTCTGTGATAGGGCAATCAGAGACCCGATTAGATGATTTTATATTTTGGTTAATACAAGAATTCAGCGAAATTCTATCACATTTGTTCCATTTACGTCGCTCCTATTTCAGATAGCGTATTGGACTAAGCGGCATCTTAAAGCGCGTGGAATGGCGCTTGAAATGCACTATTAAACTTCTCCGATAGGGCAATCAGAGACCCGATTATACCATTTTATATTATGGTTAATTTAAGAATTCAGCAAAATTCTATCACATTTGTTCAATTTACGACGCTCCTATTTCAGATAGCGTATAGGGCTAAGCGGCATCTCAAAGCGCATGAAAGGGCGAGTAAAATGCAATATTAAACTTCTAGGGTAGGGCAAACAGAGACCCGATCAGATCATTTTATATTTTGTTTAATATAAAATTTCAGGGAAATTCCATCACATTTGTTCAATTTACGTCGCTCCTATTTCAGATAGCGTATTCGGCTAAGCGGCATCTCAAAGCGCTTGAAATGGCGAATAAAATTCACTATTAAACTTCTAGGCTAGGGCGAACAGACACCCGATCAGATCATTTTACATTATCCTTAATAAAAGAATTCAGCGAAATTCTATCACATTTGTTCAATTTACGTCGCTCCTATTTCAGATAGCGTATTGGGCCACGCGGCATCTCAAAGCGCATGAAATGACGAGTGAAATGCACTATTAAACTTCTAGGGTAGGGCGAACAGAGACCCGATTAGATCATTTTACATTAAGGTTAATATAAGAATTCAGGGAAATTCTATCACATTTGTTCAATTTACGTCGCTCCTATTACAGATAGCGTATTGGGCTAAGCGGCATCTCAAAGCGCATGAAATGGCGAGTAAAATGCACTATTAAATTTCCAGGGTAGGGCAAACAGAGACCCGATTATACCATTTTATATTATGGTTAATTTAAGAATTCAGCAAAATTCTATCACATTTGTTCAATTTACGTCGCTCCTATTTCAGATAGCGTATTGGGCTAAGCGGCATCTTAAAGCGCGTGGAATGGCGAGTAAAATGCACTATTAAACTTCTAGGGTAGGGCGAACATAGACCCGATTAGATCATTTTTCATTATGGTTAATATAAGAATTCAGTGATATTCTATCACATTTGTTCAATTTACGTCGCTCATATTTCAGATAGCGTATTGGGATAAGCGGCATCTCAAAGTGAAGAAGTGGCGAGTAAAATGCACTAATAAACTTCTAGGGTAGGGCAAACAGAGACCCGATTAGATCATTTTATATTATGGTTAATTTAAGAATTCAGCGAAATTCTATCACAATTGTTCAATTTACGTCGCTCCTATTTCAGATAGCGTATTGGACTAAGCGGCATCTTAAAGCGCGTGGAATGGCGCTTGAAATGCACTATTAAACTTCTCCGATAGGGCAATCAGAGACCCGATTATACCATTTTATATTATGGTTAATTTAAGAATTCAGCAAAATTCTATCACATTTGTTCAATTTACGACGCTCCTATTTCAGATAGCGTATAGGGCTAAGCGGCATCTCAAAGCGCATGAAAGGGCGAGTAAAATGCAATATTAAACTTCTAGGGTAGGGCAAACAGAGACCCGATCAGATCATTTTATATTTTGTTTAATATAAAATTTCAGGGAAATTCCATCACATTTGTTCAATTTACGTCGCTCCTATTTCAGATAGCGTATTCGGCTAAGCGGCATCTCAAAGCGCTTGAAATGGCGAATAAAATTCACTATTAAACTTCTAGGCTAGGGCGAACAGACACCCGATCAGATCATTTTACATTATCCTTAATAAAAGAATTCAGCGAAATTCTATCACATTTGTTCAATTTACGTCGCTCCTATTTCAGATAGCGTATTGGGCCACGCGGCATCTCAAAGCGCATGAAATGACGAGTGAAATGCACTATTAAACTTCTAGGGTAGGGCGAACAGAGACCCGATTAGATCATTTTACATTAAGGTTAATATAAGAATTCAGGGAAATTCTATCACATTTGTTCAATTTACGTCGCTCCTATTACAGATAGCGTATTGGGCTAAGCGGCATCTCAAAGCGCATGAAATGGCGAGTAAAATGCACTATTAAATTTCCAGGGTAGGGCAAACAGAGACCCGATTATACCATTTTATATTATGGTTAATTTAAGAATTCAGCAAAATTCTATCACATTTGTTCAATTTACGTCGCTCCTATTTCAGATAGCGTATTGGGCTAAGCGGCATCTTAAAGCGCGTGGAATGGCGAGTAAAATGCACTATTAAACTTCTAGGGTAGGGCGAACATAGACCCGATTAGATCATTTTTCATTATGATTAATATAAGAATTCAGTGATATTCTATCACATTTGTTCAATTTACGTCGCTCATATTTCAGATAGCGTATTGGGATAAGCGGCATCTCAAAGTGAAGAAGTGGCGAGTAAAATGCACTAATAAACTTCTAGGGTAGGGCAAACAGAGACCCGATTAGATCATTTTATATTATGGTTAATTTAAGAATTCAGCGAAATTCTATCACAATTGTTCAATTTACGTCGCTCCTATTTCAGATAGCGTATTGGACTAAGCGGCATCTTAAAGCGCGTGGAATGGCGCTTGAAATGCACTATTAAACTTCTCCGATAGGGCAATCAGAGACCCGATTATACCATTTTATATTATGGTTAATTTAAGAATTCAGCAAAATTCTATCACATTTGTTCAATTTACGACGCTCCTATTTCAGATAGCGTATTGGGCTAAGCGGCATCTCAAAGCGCATGAAATGGCGAGTAAAATGCAATATTAAACTTCTAGGGTAGGGCAAACAGAGACCCGATCAGATCATTTTATATTTTGTTTAATATAAAATTTCAGGGAAATTCCATCACATTTGTTCAATTTACGTCGCTCCTATTTCAGATAGCGTATTCGGCTAAGCGGCATCTCAAAGCGCTTGAAATGGCGAATAAAATTCACTATTAAACTTCTAGGCTAGGGCGAACAGACACCCGATCAGATCATTTTACATTATCGTTAATAAAAGAATTCAGCGAAATTCTATCACATTTGTTCAATTTACGTCGCTCCTATTTCAGATAGCGTATTGGGCAAAGCGGCATCTCAAAGCGCATGAAATGACGAGTGAAATGCACAATTAGACTTCTATGGTGTGGCGAACAGAGACCCGATTAGATCATTTTACATTAAGGTTAATATAAGAATTCAGGGAAATTCTATCACATTTGTTCAATTTACGTCGCTCGTATATCAGATAGCGTATTGGGCTAAGCGGCATCTTAAAGCGCGTGGAATGGCGAGTAAAATGCACTATTAAACTTCTAGGGTAGGGCGAACAGAGACCCGATTAGATCATTTTTCATTATGATTAATATAAGAATTCAGTGAAATTATATCGCATTTGTTCAATTTACGTCGCTCATATTTCAGATAGCGTATTGGGATAAGCGGCATCTTAAAGCGCGTGGAATGGCGAGTAAAATGCACTATTAAATTTCTAGGGTAGGGCGAACAGAGACCCGATTAGATCATTTTTCATTAAGATTAATATAAGAATTCAGCGAAATTCTATCACATTTGTTCAATTTACGTCGCTCATATTTCAGGTAGTGTATTGGGCTAAGCGGCCTACAAAGCGCATGAACTGGCGAGTGAAATGCGCGAAAAATCTTCTAGGATAAGGCAAACAGGGACCCGATTAGATCATTTTATATTACGGTTAATATAAGAATGCAGCGTAATTCTATCACATTTGTTCAACTTACGTCGCTCCTATTTCAGATAGCGTATTGGGCTATGCGGCATCTCAAAGCGCATGAAATTCCGAGTAAAATGCACTATTAAACTTCTAGGGTAGGGAAAACAGAGACCCGATTAGATCATTTTATATTATGGTTAATTTAAGAATTCAGCGAAATTCTATGACACTTGTTCAATTTACGTCGCTCCTAACTCAGATAGCGTATTGGGCTAAGCGGCATTTCAAAGCACATGAAATGGCGAGTAAAATGCACTATTAAACTTCTAGGATAAGGCAAACAGAGACCCGATTAGATCATTTTATATTACGGTTAATATAAGAATCCGGCGTAATTCTATCACATTTGTTCAACTTACGTCGCTCCTGTTTCAGATAGCGTACTGGGCTAGGCGGCATCTTAAAGCGCGTGAAATGGCGAATAAAATGCACTATTATACTTCTAGGCTAGGGCGAACAGACACCCGATCAGATCATTTTACATTATCGTTAATAAAAGAATTCAGCGAAATTCTATCACATTTGTTCAATTTACGTCGCTCCTGCTTCAGATAGCGTACTGGGCTAGGCGGCATCTTAAAGCGCGTGAAATGGCGAGTAAAATGCACTACTAAACTTCTATGATAGGGCAATCAGAGACCCGATCAGATCATTTTATATTTTGTTTAATATAAGATTTCAGCGAAATTCTATCACATATGTTCAATTTACATCGCTCCTATTTCAGATAGCGTATTGGGCTAAGCGGCATCTCAAAGCGCATGAAATGGCGAGTGAAATGCACTTTTAAATTTCCAGGGTAGGGCAAACAGAGACCCGATTATACCATTTTATATTATGGTTAATTTAAGAATTCAGCAAAATTCTATCACATTTGTTCAATTTACGTCGCTCCTATTTCAGATAGCGTATTGGGCTAAGCGGCATCTCAAAGCGGAAGAAATGGCGAGTAAAATGCAATATTAAACTTCTAGGGTAGGGCAAACAGAGACCCGATCAGATCATTTTATATTTTGTTTAATATAAGATTTCAGGGAAATTCCATCACATTTGTTCAATTTACGTCGCTCCTATTTCAGATAGCGTATTCGGCTAAGCGGCATCTCAAAGCGCTTGAAATGGCGAATAAAATGTACTATTAAACTTCTAGGCTAGGGCGAACAGACACCCGATCAGATCATTTTACATTATCGTTAATAAAAGAATTCAGCGAAATTCTATCACATTTGTTCAATTTACGTCGCTCCTATTTCAGATAGCGTATTGGGCAAAGCGGCATCTCAAAGCGCATGAAATGACGAGTGAAATGCACAATTAGACTTCTATGGTGGGGCGAACAGAGACCCGATTAGATCATTTTACATTAAGGTTAATATAAGAATTCAGGGAAATTCTATCACATTTGTTCAATTTACGTCGCTCGTATATCAGATAGCGTATTGGGCTAAGCGGCATCTTAAAGCGCGTGGAATGGCGAGTAAAATGCACTATTAAACTTCTAGGGTAGGGCGAACAGAGACCCGATTAGATCATTTTTCATTATGATTAATATAAGAATTCAGTGAAATTATATCGCATTTGTTCAATTTACGTCGCTCATATTTCAGATAGCGCATTGGGCTAAGCGGCATCTCAAAGCGCATGAAATGGCGAGTAAAATGCACTATTAAACTTCTAGGGTAGGGCAAACAGAGACCCGATTAGATCATTTTATATTATGGTTAATTTAAGAATTCAGCAAAATTCTATCACATTTGTTCAATTTACGTCGCTCCTATTTCAGACAGCGTGTTGGGCTAAGCGGCATCTCAAAGCGCATGAAATGGCGAGTAAAATGCACTATTAAACTTATAGGGTATGGCAAACAGATACCCGATTAGATCATTTGATATTATGGTTAATATAAGAATTCAGCGTAATTCTATCACTATTAGACTTCTATGGTAGGGCAATCAGAGACCCGATTAGATCATTTTATATTTTGTTTAATATAAGATTTCATGGAAATTCTATCACATTTGTTCAGTCTACGTGGCTCCTATTTCAGATAGCGTAATGGGCTAAGCGGCATCTCAAAGCGCATGAAATGTCGAGTGAAATGCACTATTAGACTTCTATGGTAGGGCGAACGGAGACCCGATTAGATCATTTTACATTAAGGTAAATATAAGAATTCAGGGAAATTCTATCACATTTGTTCAATTTACGTCGCTCCTATTTCAGATAGCGTATTGGGCTAAGCGGCATCTCAAAGCTCATGAAATGGCGAGTAAAATGCACTGTTAAACTTCTAGGGTAGGGCAAACAGAGACCCGATTAGATCATTTTATATTATGGTTAATTTAAGAATTCAGCAACATTCTATCACATTTGTTCAATTTACGTCGCTCCTATTTCAGGCAGCGTACTGGGCTAGGCGGCATCTTAAAGCGCGTGGAATGGCGAGTAAAATGCACTGTTAAACTTCCAGGATGAGACAAACAGAGACCCGATTAGATCATTTTATATTACGGTTAATATAAGAATTCAGCGTAATTCTATCACATTTGTTCAACTTACGTCGCTCCTATCTCAGATAGCGTATTGGGCTAAGCGGCATCTCAAAGCGCATGAAATGGCGAGTACAATGCACTATTAGACTTCTATGGTAGGGCGAACAGAGACCCGATTAGATCATTTTACATTAAGATTAATATAAGAATTCAGCGAAATTCTATCACATTTGTTCAATTTACGTCGCTCCTATTTCAGATAGCGTATTGGGCTAAGCGGCATCTCAAAGCGCATCAAATGGCGAGTAAAACGCACTATTAAACTTCTATGATAGGGCAATCAGAGACCCGATTAGATTATTTTATATTTTGTTTAATATAAGATTTCAGGGAAATTCTATCACATTTGTTCAGTTTACGTCGCTCCTATTTCAGATAGCGTAATGGGCTAAGCGGCATCTCACAGCGCAAGAAATGGCGAGTAAAATGCACTATTAGACTTCTATGGTGTGGCGAGCAGAGACCCGATTAGATCATTTTACATTAAGGTTAATATATGAATTCAGGGAAATTCTATCACATTTGTTCAACTTACGTCGCTCGTATTTCAGATAGCGTATTGGGCTAAGCGGCATCTTAAAGCGCGTGGAATGGCGAGTCAAATGCACTGTTAAACTTCTAGGGTAGGGCAAACAGAGACCCGATTAGATCATTTTATATTATGGTTAATTTAAGAATTCAGCAAAATTCTATCACATTTGTTCAATTTAC
Source organism: Macropis europaea (assembly GCA_916610135.2). Lineage (NCBI taxonomy): Eukaryota > Metazoa > Arthropoda > Insecta > Hymenoptera > Melittidae > Macropis > Macropis europaea. Next base: position 56,526 of record CAKAJE020000614.1, on the reverse strand, counting down.
GTCGCTCCTATTTCAGACAGCGTATTGGGCTAAGCGGCATCTCAAAGCGCATGAAATGGCGAGTAAAATGCACTATTAAACTTATAGGGTATGGCAAACAGATACCCGATTAGATCATTTTATATTATGGTTAATATAAGAATTCAGCGTAATTCTATCACATTTGTTCAACTTACGTCGCTCCTATTTCAGATAGCGTATTGGGCTAAGCGGCATCTCAAAGCGCATGAAATGGCGAGTACAATGCACTATTAGACTTCTATGGTAGGGCGAACAGAGACCCGATTAGATCATTTTACATTAAGGTGAATATAAGAATTCAGGGAAATTCTATCACATTTGTTCAATTTACGTCGCTCCTATTTCAGATAGCGTATTGGGCTAAGCGGCATCTCAAAGCGGAAGAAATGGCGAGTAAAATGCACTAATAAACTTCTAGGGTAGGGCAAACAGAGACCCGATTAGATCATTTTATATTATGGTTCATTTAAGAATTCAGGGAAATTCTATCACATTTGTTCAATTTACGTCGTTCCTATTTCAGATAGCGTACTGGGCTAGGCGGCATCTCAAAGCGCATGAAATGTCGAGTGAAATGCACTATTAGACTTCTATGGTAGGGCGAACGGACACCCGATTAGATCATTTTATATTACGGTTAATATAAGAATTCAACGTAATTCTATCACATTTGTTCAACTTACGTCGCTCCTATTTCAGATAGCGTATTGGGCTAAGCGGCATCTCAAAGCGCATGAAATGGCGAGTAAAATGCAGTGTTAAAATTTCTAGGGTAGGGCAAACAGAGACCGGATTAGATCATTTTATATTATGGTTAATTTAAGAATTCAGCAACATTCTATCACATTTGTTCAATTTACGTCGCTCCTATTTCAGGCAGCGTACTGGGCGAGGCGGCATCTTAAAGCGCGTGGAATGGCGAGTAAAATGCACTATTAAACTTCTAGGATAAGACAAACAGAGACCCGATTAGATCATTTTATATTACGGTTAATATAAGGATCCAGCGTAATTCTATCACATTTGTTCAACTTACGTCGCTCCTATTTCAGATAGCGTACTGGGCTGGGCGGCATCTTAAAGCGCGTGGAATGGCGAGTAAAATGCACTACTAAACTTCTAAGATAGGGCAATCACAGACCCGATTAGATCATTTTATATTTTGTTTAATATAAGATTTCAGGGAAATTCTATCACATTTGTTCAGTCTACGTGGCTCCTATTTCAGATAGCGTAATGGGCTAACCGGCATCTCAAAGCGCATGAAATGGCGAGTGAAATGCACTATTAGACTTCTATGGTAGGGCAATCAGAGACCCGATTAGATCATTTTATATTTTGTTTAATATAAGATTTCAGGGAAATTCTATCACATTTGTTCAGTCTACGTGGCTCCTATTTCAGATAGCGTAATGGGCTAAGCGGCATCTCAAAGCGCATGAAATGTCGAGTGAAATGCACTATTAGACTTCTATGGTAGGGCGAACGGAGACCCGATTAGATCATTTTACATTAAGGTAAATATAAGAATTCAGGGAAATTCTATCACATTTGTTCAATTTACGTCGCTCCTATTTCAGATAGCGTATTGGGCTAAGCGGCATCTCAAAGCTCATGAAATGGCGAGTAAAATGCACTGTTAAACTTCTAGGGTAGGGCAAACAGAGACCCGATTAGATCATTTTATATTATGGTTAATTTAAGAATTCAGCAACATTCTATCACATTTGTTCAATTTACGTCGCTCCTATTTCAGGCAGCGTACTGGGCTAGGCGGCATCTTAAAGCGCGTGGAATGGCGAGTAAAATTCACTATTAAACTTCCAGGATAAGACAAACAGAGACCCGATTAGATCATTTTATATTACGGTTAATATAAGAATTCAGCGTAATTCTATCACATTTGTTCAACTTACGTCGCTCCTATTTCAGATAGCGTATTGGGCTAAGCGGCATCTCAAAGCGCATGAAATGGCGAGTACAATGCACTATTAGACTTCTATGGTAGGGCGAACAGAGACCCGATTAGATCATTTTACATTAAGGTGAATATAAGAATTCAGGGAAATTCTATCACATTTGTTCAATTTACGTCGCTCCTATTTCAGATAGCGTATTGGGCTAAGCGGCATCTCAAAGCGGAAGAAATGGCGAGTAAAATGCACTAATAAACTTCTAGGGTAGGGCAAACAGAGACCCGATTAGATCATTTTATATTATGGTTCATTTAAGAATTCAGGGAAATTCTATCACATTTGTTCAATTTACGTCGTTCCTATTTCAGATAGCGTACTGGGCTAGGCGGCATCTCAAAGCGCATGAAATGTCGAGTGAAATGCACTATTAGACTTCTATGGTAGGGCGAACGGAGACCCGATTAGATCATTTTACATTAAGATTAATATAAAAATTCAGCGAAATTCTATCACATTTGTTCAATTTACGTCGCTCCTATTTCAGATAGCGTATTGGGCTAAGCGGCATCTCAAAGCGCATCAAATGGCGAGTAAAACGCACTATTAAACTTCTATGATAGGGCAATCAGAGACCCGATTAGATTATTTTATATTTTGTTTAATATAAGATTTCAGGGAAATTCTATCACATTTGTTCAGTTTACGTCGCTCCTATTTCAGATAGCGTAATGGGCTAAGCGGCATCTCACAGCGCAAGAAATGGCGAGTAAAATGCACTATTAGACTTCTATGGTGTGGCGAGCAGAGACCCGATTAGATCATTTTACATTAAGGTTAATATATGAATTCAGGGAAATTCTATCACATTTGTTCAACTTACGTCGCTCGTATTTCAGATAGCGTATTGGGCTAAGCGGCATCTTAAAGCGCGTGGAATGGCGAGTCAAATGCACTGTTAAACTTCTAGGGTAGGGCAATCAGAGACCCGATTAGATCATTTTATATTATGGTTAATTTAAGAATTCAGCATAATTCTATCACATTTGTTCAATTTACGTCGCTCCTATTTCAGACAGCGTATTGGGCTAAGCGGCATCTCAAAGCGCATGAAATGGCGAGTAAAATGCACTATTAAACTTATAGGGTATGGCAAACAGATACCCGATTAGATCATTTTATATTATGGTTAATATAAGAATTCAGCGTAATTCTATCACATTTGTTCAACTTACGTCGCTCCTATTTCAGATAGCGTATTGGGCTAAGCGGCATCTCAAAGCGCATGAAATGGCGAGTACAATGCACTATTAGACTTCTATGGTAGGGCGAACAGAGACCCGATTAGATCATTTTACATTAAGGTGAATATAAGAATTCAGGGAAATTCTATCACATTTGTTCAATTTACGTCGCTCCTATTTCAGATAGCGTATTGGGCTAAGCGGCATCTCAAAGCGGAAGAAATGGCGAGTAAAATGCACTAATAAACTTCTAGGGTAGGGCAAACAGAGACCCGATTAGATCATTTTATATTATGGTTCATTTAAGAATTCAGGGAAATTCTATCACATTTGTTCAATTTACGTCATTCCTATTTCAGATAGCGTACTGGGCTAGGCGGCATCTCAAAGCGCATGAAATGTCGAGTGAAATGCACTATTAGACTTCTATGGTAGGGCGAACGGACACCCGATTAGATCATTTTATATTACGGTTAATATAAGAATTCAACGTAATTCTATCACATTTGTTCAACTTACGTCGCTCCTATTTCAGATAGCGTATTGGGCTAAGCGGCATCTCAAAGCGCATGAAATGGCGAGTAAAATGCAGTGTTAAAATTTCTAGGGTAGGGCAAACAGAGACCGGATTAGATCATTTTATATTATGGTTAATTTAAGAATTCAGCAACATTCTATCACATTTGTTCAATTTACGTCGCTCCTATTTCAGGCAGCGTACTGGGCTAGGCGGCATCTTAAAGCGCGTGGAATGGCGAGTAAAATGCACTATTAAACTTCTAGGATAAGACAAACAGAGACCCGATTAGATCATTTTATATTACGGTTAATATAAGGATCCAGCGTAATTCTATCACATTTGTTCAACTTACGTCGCTCCTATTTCAGATAGCGTGCTGGGCTGGGCGGCATCTTAAAGCGCGTGGAATGGCGAGTAAAATGCACTACTAAACTTCTAAGATAGGGCAATCACAGACCCGATTAGATCATTTTATATTTTGTTTAATATAAGATTTCAGGGAAATTCTATCACATTTGTTCAGTCTACGTGGCTCCTATTTCAGATAGCGTAATGGGCTAACCGGCATCTCAAAGCGCATGAAATGGCGAGTGAAATGCACTATTAGACTTCTATGGTAGGGCAATCAGAGACCCGATTAGATCATTTTATATTTTGTTTAATATAAGATTTCAGGGAAATTCTATCACATTTGTTCAGTCTACGTGGCTCCTATTTCAGATAGCGTAATGGGCTAAGCGGTATCTCAAAGCGCATGAAATGTCGAGTGAAATGCACTATTAGACTTCTATGGTAGGGCGAACGGAGACCCGATTAGATCATTTTACATTAAGGTAAATATAAGAATTCAGGGAAATTCTATCACATTTGTTCAATTTACGTCGCTCCTATTTCAGATAGCGTACTGGGCTAGGCGGCATCTTAAAGCGCGTGGAATGGCGAGTAAAATGCACTATTAAACTTCTGTGATAGGGCAATCAGAGACCCGATTAGATGATTTTATATTTTGGTTAATACAAGAATTCAGCGAAATTCTATCACATTTGTTCCATTTACGTCGCTCCTATTTCAGATAGCGTATTGGGCTAAGCGGCATCTCAAAGCGCATGAAATGTCGAGTAAAATGCACTGTTAAATTTCTAGGGTAGGGCAAACAGAGACCCGATTAGATCATTTTATATTATGGTTAATTTAAGAATTCTGCAAAATCCTATCACATTTGTTCAATTTACGTCGTTCCTATTTCAGTTAGCGTACTGGGCTAGGCGGCATCTTAAAGCGTGTGGAATGGCGAGTAAAATGCACTGTTAAACTTCTAGGGTAGGGCAAACAGAGACCCGATAAGATCAGTTTATATTATGGTTAATTTAAGAATTCACGGAAATTCTATCACATTTGATCAATTTACGTCGCTCCTATTAAAGAGAGCGTATTGGGCTAAGCGACATCTGAAAGCGCATGAAATGGCGAGTAAAACGCACTATTAAACTTCTAGGGTAGGGCAAACAGAGACCCGATTAGATCAGTTTATATGATGGTTAATTTAAGAATTCAGCAAAATTCTATCACATTTGTTCCATTTACGTCGCTCCTATTTCAGATAGTGTACTGGGCTAAGCGGCGTCTCAAAGCGCATGAAATGGCGAGTATAATGCACTATTAAACTTCTATGATAAGGCAAACAGAGACCCGATTAGATCATTTTATACTACGGTTAATATAAGAATGCAGTGTAATTCTATCACATTTGTTCAACTTTCGTCGCTCCTATTTCAGATAGCCTACAGGGCTAGGCGGCAACTTAAAGCGCGTGGAATGGGGAGTAAAATGCACTACTAAACTTCTATGATAGGGCAATCAGAGACCCGATTAGATCATTCTACATTATGGTTAATAAAAGAATTCAGCGAAATTCTATCACATTTGTTCAACTTACGACGCTCCTATTTCAGATAGCGTATTGGGCTAAGCGGCATCTCAAAGCGCATGAAATGGAGAGTAAAATGCACTGTTAAATTTCTAGGGTAGAGCAAACAGAGACCCGATTAGATCATTTTATATTATGGTTAAATTAAGAATTCTGCAAAATTCTATCACATTTGTACAATTTACGTCGTTCCTATTTCAGATCGCGTACTGGGCTAGGCGGCATCTTAAAGCGCGTGGAATGGCGAGTGAAATGCACTATTAAACTTCTATGATAGGGCAATCAGAGACCCGATTAGATCATTTTATATTTTGGATAATACAAGAATTCAGCGAAATTCTATCACATTTGTTCAATTTTCGTCGCTCCTATTTCAGATAGCTAATTGGCCTATGCGGCATCTCAAAGCACATGCAATTACGAGTGAAATGCACTATTGAACTTCTAGGGTAGGGCGAACAGAGACCCGATTAAATCATTTTACATTAAGGTTAATATAAGAATTCAGCGAAATTCTATCACATTTGTTCAATTTACGTCCCTCCTATTTCAGATACCGTATTGGGCTAGGCGGCATCTTAAAGCGCGTGGAATGGCGAGTAGAATGCACTACTAAACTTCTATGATAGGGCAAACAGAGACCCGATTAGATCATTTTATATTATGGTTAATTTAAGAATTCAGCGAAATTTTATCGCATTTGTTCAATTTACGTCGCTCCTATTAAAGAGAGCGTATTGGGCTAAGCGGCATCTGAAAGCGCATGAAATGGCGAGTAAAACGCACTATGAAACTTCTAGGGTAGGGCAAACAGAGACCCGATTAGATCATTTTATATTATGATTAACTTAAGAAGTCAGCAAAATTCTATCACATTTGTTCAATTTACGTCGCTCCTATTTCAGATAGCGTACTGGGCTACGCGGCATCTTAAAGCGCGTGGAATGGCGAGTAAAATGCACTATTAAACTTCTATGATAGGGCAATCAGAGACCCGATTAGATCATTTTACATTATGGTTAATAAAAGAATTCAGCGAAATTCTATCACATTTGTTCAACTTACATCGCTCCTATTTCAGATAGCGTACTGGGCTAGGCGGCATCTTAAAGCGCGTGGAATGGCGAGTAAAATGCACTACTAAACTTCTATGATAGGGCAATCAGAGCCCCAATTAGATCATTTTATATTTTGTTCAATATAAGATTTCAGGGAAATTCTATCACATTTGTTCAATTTACATCGCTCCTATTTCAGATAACGTATTGGGCTAAGCTGCATCTCACAGCGCATGAAATTACGAGTAAAATGCACTATTAAACTTCTATGGTAGGGCAAACAGAGACCCGATTTGATAATTTTATATTATAGTTAATTTAAGAATTCAGCGAAATTCTACCACATTTGTTCTATTTACGCCGCTCCTATTTCAGATAGCGTATTGGGCTACGCGGCATCTCAAAGCGCATGAAATGGCGAGTAACATGCACTATTAATCTTCTAGGGTAAGGCAAACAGAGACCCGATAAGATCATTTTATGTTATGGTTAATTTAAGAATTCAGCAAAATTCTATCACAATTGTTTAATTTACGTCGCTCCTATTTCAGATAGCGCATTCGGATAAGCGGCATCTCAAAGCGCATGAAATGGCGAATAAAATGCACTATTAAGCTTCTAGGCTAGGGCGAACAGAGACGCGATTAGATCATTTTACATTATGGTTAATAAAAGAATTCAGCGAAATTCTATCACATTTGTTCAATTTACATCGCTCCGATTTCAGATAACGTATTGGGCTAAGCGGCATCTCAAAGCGCACGAAATGACGAGTAAAATGCACTATTAAAGGCCTAGGGTAGGGCAAACAGAGACCCGATTAGATCATTTTATATTATTGTTAATTTAAGAATTCAGCGAAATTCTATGACATTCGTTCAATTTACGTCGCTCCTATTTCAGATAGCGTATTGTGCTAAGCGGCATCTCAAAGCGCATGAAATGGCGAGTAAAATGCACTATTAAACTTCTAGGATAAGGCAAACAGAGACCCGAATAGATCATTTTATATTTCGGTTAATATAAGAATTCAGCGTAATTCTATCACATTTGTTCAACTTCCGTCGCTCCTATTGCAGATAGCGTACTGGGCTAGGCGGCATCTTAAAGCGCGTGGAATGGCGAGTAAAATGCACTACTAAACTTCTATGATAGGGCAATCACAGACCCAATTAGATCATTTTATACTTTGTTCAATATAAGATTTCAGGGAAATTCTATCACATTTGTTCAATTTACGTCGCTCCTATTTCAGATAGCGTATTGGGCTACGCGGCATCTCAAAGCGCATGAAATGGCGAATAAAATGCACTACTAAACTTCTAGGCTAGGGCGAACAGAGACCCGATTACATCATTTTAAATTATGGTTAATAAAAGAATTCAGCGAAATTCTATCACATTTGTTCAACTTACGTCGCTCCTATTTCAGACAGCGTATTGAGCTACGCGGCATCTCAAAGCGCATGAAATGGCGAGTACAATGCACTATTAAACTTCTAGGGTAAGGCAAACAGAGACCCGATTAGATCATTTTATATTTTGTTTAATATAAGATTTCAGGGAAATTCTATCACATTTGTTCAACTTACGTCGCTCCTATTTCAGATAGCGTATTGGGCTACGCGGCATCTCAAAGCGCATGAAATGGCAAATAAAATGCACTACAAAACTTCTAGGCTAGGGCGAACAGAGACCCGATTACATCATTTTAAATTATGGTTAATAAAAGAATTCAGCGAAATTCTATCACATTTGTTCAACTTACGTCGCTCCTATTTCAGACAGCGTATTGGGCTACGCGGCATCTCAAAGCCCATGAAATGGCGAGTACAATGCACTATTAAACTTCTAGGGTAAGGCAAACAGAGACCCGATTAGATCATTTTATATTACGCTTAATATAAGAATTCAGCAAAATTCTATCACATTTGTTCCATTTACGTCGTTCCTATTTCAGATAGCATACTGGGCTAGGCGCATCTTAAAGCGCGTGGAATGGCGCGTAAAATGCACTATTAAACTTCTATGATAGGGCAATCAGAGACCCGGTTAGATCATTTTATATTTTGGTTAATATAAGAATTCAGCGAAATTCTATCACATTTGTTCAATTTACGTCGCTACTATTTCAGATAGCTTATTGGGCTAGGCGGCATCTCAAAGCGCATGAAATGACGAGTGAAATGCACTATTAAACTTCTAGGGTAGGGCGAACAGAGACTCGATGAGATCATTTTACATTAATGTTAATATGAGAATTCAGCGAAATTCTATCACATTTGTTCAATTTACGTCGCTCCTATTTCAGATAGCGTATTGGGCTACGCGGCATCTCAAAGCGCATGAAATGGCGAATAAAATGCACTACTAAACTTCTAGGCTAGGGCGAACAGAGACCCGATTACATCATTTTAAATTATGGTTAATAAAAGAATTCAGCGAAATTCTATCACATTTGTTCAACTTACGTCGCTCCTATTTCAGACAGCGTATTGAGCTACGCGGCATCTCAAAGCGAATGAAATGGCGAGTACAATGCACTATTAAACTACTAGGGTAAGGCAAACAGAGACCCGATTAGATCTTTTTATATTTTGTTTAATATAAGGTTTCAGGGAAATTCTATCACATTTGTTCTATTTACGTCGCTCCTATTTCAGATAGCGTACTGGGCTAGACGGTATCTTAAAGCGCGTGGAAGGGCGAGTAAAATGCACTACTGAACTTCTATGATAGGGCAATCAGAGCCCCAATTAGATCATTTTATATTTTGTTCAATATAAGATTTCAGGGAAATTCTATCACATTTGTTCAATTTACATCGCTCCTATTTCAGATAACGTATTGGGCTAAGCTGCATCTCACAGCGCATGAAATTACGAGTAAAATGCACTATTAAACTTCTATGGTAGGGCAAACAGAGACCCGATTTGATAATTTTATATTATAGTTAATTTAAGAATTCAGCGAAATTCTACCACATTTGTTCTATTTACGTCACTCCTATTTCAGATAGCGTGTTGGGCTAAGCGGCATCTCAAAGCGCATGAAATGGCGAGTAGCATGCACTATTAATCATCTAGGGTAAGGCAAACACAGACCCGATTAGATCATTTTACATTATGGTTAATAAAAGAATTCATCGAAATTCTATTACATTTGTTCAAGTTACGTCGCTCCTATTTCAGATAGCGTATTGGGCTACGCGGCATCTCAAAGCGCATGAAATGGCGAGTAACATGCACTATTAATCTTCTAGGGTAAGGCAAACAGAGACCCGATAAGATCATTTTATGTTATGGTTAATTTAAGAATTCAGCAAAATTCTATCACATTTGTTTAATTTACGTCGCTCCGATCTCAGATAGCGCATTCGGCTAAGCGGCATCTTAAAGCGCACGAAATGACGAGTAAAATGCACTATTAAACGTCTAGGGTAGGGCAAACAGAGACCCGATTAGATCACTTTATATTATGGTTAATTTAAGAATTCAGCGGAATTCTATGACATTCGTTCAATTTACGTCGCTCCTATTTCAGATAGCTTATTGGGCTAAGCGGCATCTCAAAGCGTATGAAATGGCGAATAAAATGCACTATTAAAGTTCTATGATAGGGCAATCAGAGGCACGATTAGATCATTTTACATTATGGTTAATAAAAGAATTCATCGAAATTCTATCACATTTGTCCAAGTTACGTCGCTCCTATTTCAGATAGCGTATTGAGCTACGCGGCATCTCAAAGCGCATGAAATGGCGAGTAAAATACACTATTAAACTTCTATGATAGGGCAATCAGAGACACGATTAGATCATTTTACATTATGGTTAATAAAAGAATTCAGCGAAATTCTATCACATTTGTTCGACTTACGTCGCTCCTATTTCAGATAGCGTACTGGGCTAGACGGTATCTTAAAGCGCAGGAAGGGCGAGTAAAATGCACTACGGAACTTCTATGATAGGAGAATCAGAGCCCCAATTAGATCATTTTATATTTTGTTCAATATAAGATTTCAGGGAAATTCTATCACATTTGTTCAATTTACATCGCTCCTATTTCAGATAACGTATTGGGCTAAGCTGCATCTCACAGCGCATGAAATTACGAGTAAAATGCACTATTAAACTTCTATGGTAGGGCAAACAGACACCCGATTTGATAATTTTATATTATACTTAATTTAAGAATTCAGCGAAATTCTACCACATTTGTTCTATTTACGTCGCTCCTATTTCAGATAGCGTGCTGGGCTAAGCGGCATCTCAAAGCGCATGAAATGGCGAGTAACATGCACTATCAATCTTCTAGGGTAAGGCAAACAGAGACCGGATTAGATCATTTTATATTACGGTTAATATAAGAATTCAGCGTAATTCTATCACATTTGTTCAACTTACGTCGCTCCTATTTCAGATAGCGTATTGGGCTAAGCGGCATCTCAAGGCGTATGAAATGGCGAATAAAATGCACTATTAAAGTTCTATGATAGGGCAAACTGAGACACGATTAGATCATTTTACATTATGGTTAATAAAAGAATTCAGCGAAATTCTCTCACATTTGTTCAAATAACGTCGATCCTATTTCAGATAGCGCATTGGGCTAAGCGGCATCTCAAAGCGCATGAAATGGCGAGTAAAATGCACTATTAAACTTCTAGGATAAGGCAAACAGAGACCCGAATAGATCATTTTATATTTCGGTTAATATAAGAATTCAGCGTAATTCTATCACATTTGTTCAACTTACGTCGCTCCTATTTCAGACAGCGTATTGGGCTACGCGGCATCTCAAGGCGCATGAAATGGCGAGTACAATGCACTATTAAACTTCTAGGGTTAGGCAAACAGAGACCCGATTAGATCATTTTATATTTTGTTTAATATAAGATTTCAGGGAAATTCTATCACATTTGTTCAATTTACGTCGTTCCTATTTCAGATAGCATACTGGGCTAGGCGGCACCATAAAGCGCGTGGAATGGCGAGTAAAATGCACTATTAATCATCTATGATAGGGCAATCAGAAACCCGATTAGATCATTTTATATTTTGGTTAATAAAAGAATTCAGCGAAATTCTATCACATTTGTTCAATTTACGTTGCTCCTATTTCAGATAGCGTATTGGGCTAAGCGGCATCTCAAAGCGCATGAAATGACGAGTGAAATGCACTATTAAACTTCTAGGGTTGGACGAACAAAGACCCGATTAGATCATTTTACATTAAGATTATTATAAGAATTCAGGGAAATTCTACCACGTTTGTTCAATTTACGTCGCTCCTATTTCAGATAGCGTATTGGGCTAAGCGGCAACTCAAAGCGCATGAAATGCCGAGTAAAATGCACTGCTAAACTTGTAGGGTAGGGCAAACAGAGACCCGATTAGATCATTTTATATTATGGTTAATTTAAGATGTCAGCAAAATTCTATCACATTTGTTCAATTTACGTCGCTCCAATATCAGATAGCGTACTGGGCTAGACGGCACCTTAAAGCGCGTGGAATGGCGAGTAAAATGCACTATTAATCTTCTATGATAGGGCAATCAGAAACCCGATTAGATCATTTTATATTTTGGTTAATATAAGAATTCAGGGTAATTCTATCACGATTGTTCAATGTACGACGCTCCTATTTCAGATAGCGTATTGGGCTAAGCGGCATCTCAAAGCGCATGAAATGGCGAGTAAAATGCACTATTATACTTCTATGATAGGGCAAACAGAGACCCGATTAGATCATTTTATATTACGGTTAATATAAGAATTCAGCGTAATTCTATCACATTTGTTCAATTTACGTTGCTCCTATTTCGGATAGCGTATTGGGCTAAGCGGCATCTCAAAGCGCATGAAATGACGAGTGAAATGCACTATTAAACTTCTAGGGTTGGGCGAACAAAGACCCGATTAGATCATTTTACATTAAGATTATTATACGAATTCAGGGAAATTCTATCACGTTTGTTCAATTTACGTCGCTCCTATTTCAGATAGCGTATTGGGCTAAGCGGCATCTCAAAGCGCATGAAATGGCGAGTAAAATGCACTGTTAAACTTCTAGGGTAGGGCAAACAGAGACCCGATTAGATCATTTCATATTATGGTTTATTTACGAATTCAGGGAAATTCTATCACGTTTGTTCAATTTACGTCGCTCCTATTTCAGATAGCTTATTGGGCTAAGCGGCATCTCAAAGCGGATGAAATGACGAGTGAAATGCACTATTAAACTTCTAGGATAAGGCAAACAGAGACCCGATTAGATCATTTTATATTACGGTTAATATAAGAATTCAGCGTAATTCTATCACATTTGTTCAATTTACGTCGCTCCTATTTCAGATAGCTTATTGGGCTAAGCGGCATCTCAAAGCGCATGAAATGACGAGTGAAATGCACTAGTAATCTTCTAGGGTAGGGCGAACAGAGACCAGATTAGATCATTTTATATTACGGTAAATATAAGAATTCAGCGTAATTCTATCACATTTGTTCAACATACGTCGCTCCTATTTCAGATAGTGTACTGGGCTAGGCGGCATCTTAAAGCGCGTGGAAGGGCGAGTAAAATGCACTACAAAAATTCTATGATAGGGCAATCAGAGTCCCGTTTAGATCATTTTATATTTTGTTTAATATAAGATTTCAGGGAAATTCTATCACATTTGTTCAATTTACGTCGCTCCTATTTCAGATAGCGTATTGGGATAAGCGGCATCGCAAAGCGCATGAAATGTCGAGTAAAATGCACTACTAAACTTATAGGGTAGGGCAAACAGAGACCCGATTAGATCATATTATATTATGGTTAATTTACGAATTCAGCAAAATTCTATCACATTTGTTCAATTTACGTCGCTCCAATTTCAGATAGCTTATTGGGCTAAGCGGCATCTCAAAGCGCATGAAATGGCGAGTAAAATGCACTGCTAAACTTGTAGGGTAGGGCAAACAGAGACCCGATTAGATCATTTTATATTACGGTTAATATAAGAATTCAGCGTAATTCTATCACATTTGTTCAGTTTACGTTGCTCCAATTTCAGATAGCGTATTGGGCCAAGCGGCATCTCAAAGCGCATGAAATGACGAGTCAAATGCACTATTACACTTCTAGGGTAAGGCGAACAAAGATCCGATTAGATCATTTTACATTAAGGTGTATATGAGAATTCAGGGAAATTCTATCACATTTGTTCAATTTACGTCGCTCCTATTTCAGACAGCGTATTAGGCTAAGCGCCATCTCAAAGCGCATGAAATGGCGAGCAAAGTGCACTATTAAACTTCTAGGGTAGGGCAAACAGAGACCCGATTAGATAATTTTATATTACGGTTAATATAATAATTGAGCGTAATTCTATCACATTTGTTCAACTTACGTCGCTCCTATTTCAGATTGCCTATTGAACTAAGCGCCATCTCAAAGCGCATGAAATGGCGAGTAAAATGCACTATTAAACTTCTAGGGTAGGGCAAACAGAGACCCGATTAGATCATTTTATATTATGGTTAATTTAAGAATGCAGGGTAATTCTATCACATTTGTTCAATTTACGTCGCTGATATTTCAGATAGCGTATTGGGCTAAGCGGCGTCTCAAAGCGCAAGAAATGGCGAGTAAAATGCACTATTAAACTTCTAGGGTAGGGCAAACAGAGTCCCGATAAGATCATTTGATATTATGGTTAATTTAAGAATTCAGCGAAACTCTATCATATTTGTTCAATGTACGTCGCTCCTATTGCAGATAGCGTATTGGGCTAAGCGGCATCTCAAAGCGCATGAAATGGCAAGTAAAATGCACTATTAAACTTCTAGGGTAAGGCAAACAGAGACCCGATTAGATCATTTCATATTACGGTTAATATAAGAATTCAGCGTAAATCTATCATATTTGTTCAATTTACGTCGCTCCTATTTCAGATGCGTATTGGGCTAACCGGCATCTCAAAGCGCATGAAATGGCGAGTAAAATGCACTATTAAACTTCTTTGGTAGGGCAAACAGAGACCCGATTAGATAAATTTATATTACGGTTAATATGATAATTGAGCGTAATTCTATCACATTTGTTCAATTTACGTCGCTCCTATTTCAGATAGCGTACTGGGCTAGGCGGCATCTTAAAGCGCGTGAAATGGCGAGTAAAATGCACTATTAAACTTCTATGATAGGTCGAACAGAGACCCGATTAGATCATTTTATGTTATGGTTAATATAAGAATTCAGCGTAATTCTATCACATTTGTTCAACATACGTCGCTCCTATTTCAGATAGCGTACTGGGCTAGGCGGCATCTTAAAGCGCGTGGAAGGGCGAGTAAAATGCACTTCTAAAATTCTATGATAGGGCAATCAGAGTCCCATTTAGATCATTTTATATTTTGTTTAATATAAGGTTCCAGGGAAATTCTATCACATTTGTTCAATTTACGTCGCTCCTATTTCAGATAGCGTATTGGGCTAGGCGGAATCTTAAAGCGCGTGGATTGGCGAGTAAAATGCACTATTAAACTTCTATGATAGGGCAAACAGAGACCCGATTAGATCATTTTATATTATGGTTAATTTAAGAATTCAGCCAAATTCTATCACATTTGATCAATTTACGTCGCTCCTATTTCAGATAGCGTACTGCGCTAGGCGGAATCTTAAAGCGCGTGGATTGGCGAGTAAAATGCACTATTAAACTTCTATGATAGGGCAATCAGAGACCCGATTAGATCATTTTATATTTTGGTTAATATAAGAATTCAGCGAAATTCTATCACAATTGTTCTATTTACGTCGCTCCTATTTCAGATAGCGTATTGGGCTAAGCAGCATCTCAAAGCGCATGAAATGGCGAGTGAAATGCACTATTAAACTTCTAGGGTAGGGCGAACAGAGACCCGATTAGATCATTTTACATTAAGGTTAATATAAGTATTCAGGGAAATTCTATCACATTTGTTCAATTTACGTCGCTCCTATTTCAGACAGCGTATTGGGCTAAGCGGCAAATCAAAGCGCATGAAATGGCGAGTAAAATGCACTATTAAACTTCTAGGGTAGGGCAAACAGAGACCCGATTAGATCATTTTATATTATGGTTAATTTAAGAACTCAGCGTAATTCTATCACATTTGTTCAATTTACGTCGCTGATATTTCCGATAGCGTATTGGGCTAAGCGGCGTCTCAAAGCGCAAGAACTGGCGAGTAAAATGCACTATTAAACTTCTAGGGTAGGGCAAACAGAGACCCGATAAGATCATTTTATATTATGGTTAATTTAAGAATTCAGCGAAACTCTATCATATTTGTTCAATGTACGTCGCTCCTATTGCAGATAGCGTATTGTTGCTAAGCGGCATCTCAAAGCGCATGAAATGGCGAGTAAAATGCACTATTAAACTTCTAGGGAAAGGCAAACAGAGACCCGATTAGATCATTTCATATTACGGTTAATATAAGAATTCAGCGTAAATCTATCATATTTGTTCAATTTACGTCGCTCCTATTTCAGATGCGTATTGGGCTAAGCGGCATCTCAAAGCGCATGAAATGGCGAGTAAAATGCACTGCTAAACTTCTAGTGTAGGGCGAACAAAGACCCGATTAGATCATTTTACATTAAGGTTAATATAAGAGTGCAGCGTAATTCTATCACATTTGTTCAATTTACGTCGCTGATATTTCAGCGAGCGTATAGGGCTAAGCGGCATCTCAAAGCGCAAGAAATGGCGAGTAAAATGCACTATTAAACTTCTAGGGTAGGGCAAACAGAGACCCGATAAGATCATTTTATATTATGGTTAATTTAAGAATTCAGCGAAACTCTATCATATTTGTTCAATTTACGTCGCTCCTATTTCAGATAGCGTATTGGGCTAAGCGGCATCTCAATGCGCATGAAATGGCGAGTAAAATGCACTGCTAAACTTCTAGGGTAAGGCAAACAGAGACCCGATTTGATCATTTCATATTATGGTTTATTTAAGAATTCAGAAAAATTCTATCATATTTGTTCAATTTACGTCGCTCCTATTTCAGATAGCTTATTGGGCTAAGAGGCATGTCAAAGCGCATGAAATGACGAGTGAAATGCACTATTAAACTTCTAGGATAAGGCAAACAGAGACCCGATTAGATCATTTTATATTACGGTTAATATAAGAATGCAGCGTAATTCTATCACATTTGTTCAATTTACATCGCTCCTATTTCAGATATCGTATTGGGCTAAGCGGCAACTCAAAGCGCATGAAATGACGAATGAAATGCAGTATTAAACTTCTAGGGTAGGGCGAACAGAGACCCGTTTAGATCATTTTACATTAAGGTTAATATAAGAATTCAGGGAAATTCTATCACATTTGTTCAATTTACGTCGCTCCTATTTCAGATAGCGTATTGGGCTAAGCGGCATCTCAAATCGCATGAAATGGCGAGTAAGATGCACTGTTAAACTTCTAGGGTAGGGCAATCAGAGAGCCGATTAGATCATTTTATATTACGGTTAATATAAGAATTCAGCGTAATTCTATCACATTTGTTCAATTTTCGTCGCTGATATTTCAGATAGCTTATTGGGCTAAGCGGCAACGCAAAGCGCATGAAATGATGAGTCAAATACACTATTAAACTTCTAGGATAAGGCGAACAGAGACCCGATTAGATCATTTTATATTACGGTTAATATAAGACTTCAGTGTAATTCTATTACATTTGTTCAATTTACGTCGCTGATATTTCAGATAGCGTATTGGGCTAAGCGGCATCTCAAAGCGCATGAAATGGCGAGTAAAATGCACTGCTAAACCTGTAGGGTAGGGCAAACAGAGACCCGATTAGATCATTTTATATTATGGTTAATTTAAGAATTCAGCCAAATTCTATCACATTTGTTCAATTTACATCGCTCCTATTTCAGATATCGTATTGGGCTAAGCGGCAACTCAAAGCGCATGAAATGACGAGGGAAATGCACTATTACACTTCTAGGATAAGGCAAACAGAGTCCCGATTAGATAATTTTATATTACGGTTAATATAATAATTCAGCGTAACTCTATCACATTTGTTCAATTTACGTCGCTGATATTTCAGATAGCGTATTGGTCTAAGCGGCATCTCAAAGCGCAAGAAATGGCGAGTAAAATGCACTATTAAACTTCTAGGGTAGGGCAAACAGAGACCCGACAAGGTCATTTTATATTACGGTTAATTTAAGAATTCAGCGAAACTCCATCATATTTGTTCAATTTACGTCGCTCTTATTTCAGATAGCGTATTGGGCTAAGCGGCATCTCAAAGCGCATGAAATGACGAGTGAAATGCCCTAGTAATCTTCTAGGGTAGGGCGAACAGAGACCCGATTACATCATTTTATATTACGGTTAATATAAGAATTCAGCGTAATACTATCACATTTGTTCAATTTACATCGCTCCTATTTCAGATATCGCATTGGGATAAGCGGCAACTCAAAGCGCATGATATGACGAGTGAAATGCAGTATTAAACTTCTAGGGTAGGGCGAACAGAGACCCGATTAGATCATTTTACATTAAGGTTAATATAAGAATTCAGGGAAATTCTATCACATTTGTTCAATTTACGTCGCTCCTATTTCAGATAGCGTATTGGGCTAAGCGGCATCTCAAACCACATGGAATGGCGAGTAAAATGCACTATTAAACTTCTAGGGTAGGGCAAACAGAGACCCGATAAGATCATTTTATATTATGGTTAATTTAAGAATTCAGCGAAACTCTATCATATTTGTTCAATTTACGTCGCTCCTATTTCAGATAGCGTATTGGGCTAAGCGGCATCTCAATGCGCATGAAATGGCGAGTAAAATGCACTATTAAACTTCTCGGATAAGGCACACAGGGACCCGATTAGATCATTTTATATTACGGTTAATATAAGAATTCAGCGTAATTCTATCACATTTGTTCAACTTACGTCGCTCCTATTTCAGATATCGTATTGGGCTAAGCGGCAACTCAAAGCGCATGAAATGACGAATGAAATGCAGTATTAAACTTCTAGGGTAGGGCGAACTGTGACCCGTTTAGATCATTTTACATTAAGGTTAATATAAGAATTCAGGGAAATTCTATCACATTTGTTCAATTTACGTCGCTCCTATTTCAGATAGCGTATTGGGCTAAGCGGCATCTCAAATCGCATGAAATGGCGAGTAAGATGCACTGTTAAACTTCTAGGGTAGGGCAATCAGAGAGCCGATTAGATCATTTTATATTACGGTTAATATAAGAATTCAGCGTAATTCTATCACATTTGTTTAATTTACGTCGCTGATATTTCAGATAGCTTATTGGGCTAAGCGGCAACGCAAAGCGCATGAAATGATGAGTCAAATACACTATTAAACTTCTAATATAAGGCGAACAGAGACCCGATTAGATCATTTTATATTACGGTTAATATAAGACTTCAGTGTAATTCTATTACATTTGTTCAATTTACGTCGCTGATATTTCAGATAGCGTATTGGGCTAAGCGGCATCTCAAAGCGCATGAAATGGCGAGTAAAATGCACTGTTAAACTTCTAGGGTAGGGCAATCAGAGAGCCGATTAGATCATTTTATATTATGGTTAATTTAAGAATTCAGCCAAATTCTATCACATTTGTTCAATTTACATCGCTCCTATTTCAGATATCGTATTGGGCTAAGCGGCAACTCAAAGCGCATGAAATGGCGAGCAAAATGCACTGCTAAACCTGTAGGGTAGGGCAAACAGAGACCCGATTAGATCATTTTATATTATGGTTAATTTAAGAATTCAGCCAAATTCTATCACATTTGTTCAATTTACGTCGCTCCTACTTCCGATAGCGTGTTGGGCTAAGCGGCATCTCAAAGCGCATGAAATGGCGAGTAAAACGCACTATTACACTTCTAGGATAAGGCAAACAGAGTCCCGATTAGATAATTTTATATTACGGTTAATATAATAATTCAGCGTAACTCTATCACATTTGTTCAATTTACGTCGCTGATATTTCAGATAGCGTATTGGTCTAAGCGGCATCTCAAAGCGCAAGAAATGGCGAGTAAAATGCACTATTAAACTTCTAGGGTAGGGCAAACAGAGACCCGACAAGGTCATTTTATATTACGGTTAATTTAAGAATTCAGCGAAACTCCATCATATTTGTTCAATTTACGTCGCTCTTATTTCAGATAGCGTATTGGGCTAAGCGGCATCTCAATGCGCATCAAATGGCGAGTAAAATGCACTATTAAACTTCTAGGATAAGGCAAACAGAGACCCGATTAGATCATTTTATATTACGGTTAATATAAGAATTCAACGTAATTCTATCACATTTGTTCAACTTACGTCGCTCCTATTTCAGATAGCGTACTGGGCTAGGCGGCATCTTAAAGCGCGTGAAATGTCGAGTAAAATGCACTACTAAACTTCTATGATAGGGCAATCAGAGAGCCGATTAGATCATTTTATATTTTGGTTAATATAAGAATTCAGCGAAATTCTATCACATTTGTTCAATTTACGTCGCTCCTATTGCAGATATCGTATTGGGCTAAGCGGCATCTCAAAGCGCATGAAATGACGAGTGAAATGCCCTAGTAATCTTCTAGGGTAGGGCGAACAGAGACCCGATTACATCATTTTATATTACGGTTAATATAAGAATTCAGCGTAATACTATCACATTTGTTCAATTTACATCGCTCCTATTTCAGATATCGCATTGGGATAAGCGGCAACTCAAAGCGCATGATATGACGAGTGAAATGCAGTATTAAACTTCTAGGGTAGGGCGAACAGAGACCCGATTAGATCATTTTACATTAAGGTTAATATAAGAATTCAGGGAAATTCTATCACATTTGTTCAATTTACGTCGCTCCTATTTCAGATAGCGTATTGGGCTAAGCGGCATCTCAAACCGCATGGAATGGCGAGTAAAATGCACTATTAAACTTCTAGGGTAGGGCAAACAGAGACCCGATAAGATCATTTTATATTATGGTTAATTTAAGAATTCAGCGAAACTCTATCATATTTGTTCAATTTACGTCGCTCCTATTTCAGATAGCGTATTGGGCTAAGCGGCATCTCAATGCGCATGAAATGGCGAGTAAAATGCACTATTAAACTTCTCGGATAAGGCACACAGGGACCCGATTAGATCATTTTATATTACGGTTAATATAAGAATTCAGCGTAATTCTATCACATTTGTTCAACTTACGTCGCTCCTATTTCAGATAGCGTACTGGGCTAGGCGGAATCTTGAAGCGCGTGCATTGGCGAGTAAAATGCACTATTAAACTTCTATGATAGGGCAATCAGAGACCCGATTAGATCATTTTATATTTTGTTTAATATAAGAATTCAGCGAAATTCTATCACAATTGTTCTATTTACGTCGCTCCTATTTCAGATTGCTTATTGGGCTAAGCGGCATCTCAAAGCGCATGAAATGACGAGTGAAATGCACTAGTAATCTTCTAGGGTAGGGCGAACAGAGACCCGATTAGATCATTTTATATTACGGTTAATATAAGAATTCAGCGTAATTCTATCACATTTGTTCAACATACGTCGCTCCTATTTCAGATAGTGTACTGGGCTATGCGGCATCGTAAAGCGCGTGGAAGGGCGAGTAAAATGCACTACTAAACTTCTATGATAGGGCAATCAGAGTCCCGTTTAGATCATTTTATATTTTGTTTAATATAAGATTTCAGGAAAATTCTATCATATTTGTTCAATTTACGTCGCTCTTATTCAGATAGCGTATTGGGCTAAGCGGCATCTCAATGCGCATGAAATGGCGAGTAAAATGCACTATTAAACTTCTAGGATAAGGCAAACAGAGACCCGATTAGATCATTTTATATTACGGTTAATATAAGAATTCAGCGTAATTCTATCACATTTGTTCAATTTACGTCGCTCCTATTTCAGATAGCGTATTGGGCTAAGCGGCATCTCAAAGCGCATGAAATGGCGAGCAAAATGCACTGCTAAACCTGTAGGGTAGGGCAAACAGAGACCCGATTAGATCATTTTATATTATGGTTAATTTAAGAATTCAGCCAAATTCTATCACATTTGTTCAATTTACGTCGCTCCTACTTCCGATAGCGTGTTGGGCTAAGCGGCATCTCAAAGCGCATGAAATGGCGAGTAAAATGCACTATTACACTTCTAGGATAAGGCAAACAGAGTCCCGATTAGATAATTTTATATTACGGTTAATATAATAATTCAGCGTAACTCTATCACATTTGTTCAATTTACGTCGCTGATATTTCAGATAGCGTATTGGTCTAAGCGGCATCTCAAAGCGCAAGAAATGGCGAGTAAAATGCACTATTAAACTTCTAGGGTAGGGCAAACAGAGACCCGACAAGGTCATTTTATATTACGGTTAATTTAAGAATTCAGCGAAACTCCATCATATTTGTTCAATTTACGTCGCTCTTATTTCAGATAGCGTATTGGGCTAAGCGGCATCTCAATGCGCATCAAATGGCGAGTAAAATGCACTATTAAACTTCTAGGATAAGGCAAACAGAGACCCGATTAGATCATTTTATATTACGGTTAATATAAGAATTCAACGTAATTCTATCACATTTGTTCAACTTACGTCGCTCCTATTTCAGATAGCGTACTGGGCTAGGCGGCATCTTAAAGCGCGTGAAATGTCGAGTAAAATGCACTACTAAACTTCTATGATAGGGCAATCAGAGAGCCGATTAGATCATTTTATATTTTGGTTAATATAAGAATTCAGCGAAATTCTATCACATTTGTTCAATTTACGTCGCTCCTATTTCAGATAGCGTATTGGGCTAAGCGGCATCTCAAAGCGCATGAAATAGCGAGTAAAATGCACTGCTAAACTTGTAGGGTAGGGCAAACAGAGACCCGTTTAGATCATTTTATATTATGGTTAATTTAAGATGTCAGCAAAATTCTGTCACATTTGTTCAATTTACGTCGCTCCAATTTCAGATAGCGTACTGGGCTAGGCGGCATCTTAAAGCGCGTGGAATGGCGAGCAAAATGCACTATTAAACTTCTATTATAGGGCAATCAGAGACCCGACTAGATCATTTTATATTTTGGTTAATATAAGAATTCAGCGAAATTCTATCACAATTGTTCAATTTACGTCGCTCCTATTTCAGATAGCGTATTGGGCTGAGCGGCACCTCAAAGCGCACGAAATGACGAGTGAAAGGCACTATTAAACTTCTAGGGTAGGGCGAACAGAGAACAGATTAGATCATTTTACATTAAGGTTAATATAAGAATTCAGGGAAATTCTATCACGTTTGTTCAATTTACGTCGCTCCTATTTCAGATAGTGTATTGGGCTAAGCGGCATCTCAAACCGCATGAAATGGCGAGTAAAATGCACTGTTAAACTTCTAGGGTAGGGCAATCAGAGAGCCGATTAGATCAGTTTATATTACGGTTAATATAAGAATTCAGCGTAATTCTATCACAATTGTTCTATTTACGTCGCTCCTATTTCAGATAGCGTATTGGGCTAAGCGGCATCTCAAAGCGCATGAAATGGCGAGTGAAATGCACTGTTAAACTTCTGGGGTACGGCGAACATAGACCCGTTTAGATCATTTCATATTACGGTTTATTTAAGAATTCAGAAAAATTCTATCATATTTGTTCAATTTACGTCGCTCCTATTTCAGATAGCTTATTGGGCTAAGCGGCATCTCAAAGCGCATGAAATGACGAGTGAAATGCACTAGTAATCTTCTACGGTGGGGCGAACAGAGACCCGATTAGATCATTTTATATTACGGTTAATATAAGAATTCAGCGTAATTCTATCACATTTGTTCAACATACGTCGCTCCTATTTCAGATAGCGTACTGGGCTAGGCGGCATCTTAAAGCGCGTGGAAGCGCGAGTAAAATGCACTTCTAAACTTCTATGATAGGGCAATCAGAGTCCCATTTAGATCATTTCATATTTTGTTTAATATAAGATTTCAGGGAAATTCTATCACATTTGTTCAATTTATATCGCTCCTATTTCAGATAGCGTATTGGGCGAAGCGGCATCTCAAAGCGCATGAAATGACGAGAGAAATGCACTATTAAACTTCTTGGGTAGGGCAAACAGAGACCCGATTACATCATTTTATATTATGGTTAATTTAAGAATTCAGCAAAATTCTATCACATTTGTTCAATTTACGTCGCTCCTATTTCAGATAGCGTACTGGGCTAGGCGGCATCTTAAAGCGCGTGAAATGGCGAGTAAAATGCACTATTAAACTTCTATGATAGGGCAATCAGAGACCCGATTAGATGATTTTATATTTTGGTTAATATAAGAATTCAGCGAAATTCTATCACATTTGTTCGATTTACGTCGCTCCTATTGCAGATATCGTATTGGGCTAAGCGGCATCTCAAAGCGCATGAAATGGCGAGTAAAATGCACTGCTAAACTTCTAGGGTAGGGCAAACAGAGACCCGATTAGATCATTTCATATTATGGTTTATTTAAGAATTCAGAAAAATTCTATCATATTTGTTCAATTTACGTCGCTCCTATTTCAGATAGCTTATTGGGCTAAGAGGCATCTCAAAGCGCATAAAATGACGAGTGAAATGCACTATTAAACATCTAGGATAAGGCAAACAGAGACCCGATTAGATCATTTTATATTACGGTTAATATAAGAATGCAGCGTAATTCTATCACATTTGTTCAATTTACATCGCTCCTATTTCAGATATCGTATTGGGCTAAGCGGCATCTCAAAGCGCATGAAATGACGAGAGAAATGCACTATTAAACTTCTAGGGTAGGGTGAACAGAGACTTGATTAGATCATTTTACATTAATGTTAATATGAGAATTCACGGAAATTCTATCACATTTGTTCAATTTACGTCGCTCCTATTTCAGATAGCGTACTGGGCTAGGCGGCATCTCAAAGCGCATGAAATGACGAGTGAAATGCAATATTAAACTTCTAGGCTAGGGCGAACAGAGACCCGATCAGATCATTCTACATTATGGTTAATAAGAGAATTCAGCGAAATTCTATCACATTTGTTCAACTTACGTCGCTCCTATTTCAGACAGCGTATTGGGCTAAGCGGCATCTCAAAGCGCATGAAATGGCGAGTGAAATGCACTATTAAAGTTCTAGGGTAGGGCAAACAGAGACCCGATTAGATCATTTTATATTATGGTTAATTTAAGAATTCAGCGAAATTCTATCACATTTGTTCAATTTATATCGCTCCTATTTCAGATAGCGTATTGGGCTAAGCGGCAGCTCAAAGCGCATGAAATGGCGAGTAAAATGTACTATTAAACTTCTAGGGTAGGGCAAACAGAGACCCGATTAGATCATCTAATATTATGGTTAATTTAAGAATTCAGCAAAATTCTATCACATTTGTTCAATTCACGTCGCTCCTATTTCAGATAGCGTATTGGGCTGAGCGGCATCTCAAAGCGCATGAAATGGCGAGTAAGCTGCACTATTAAAGTTCTAGGGTAGGGCAAACAGAGACCCGATTAGATCATTTTATATTATGGTTAATTTAAGAATTCAGCGAAATTCTATCACATTTGTTCAATTTACGTCGCTCCTATTTCGGATAGCGTATTGGGCTAAGCGGCATCTCAAAGCGCATGAAATGGCGAGTAAAATGCACTATTAAACTTCTAGGGTAGGGCAAACAGAGACCCGATTAGATCATTTTATATTATGGTTAATTTAAGAATACAGCAAGATTCTATCACATTTGTTCAGTTTACGTCGCTCCTATTTCGGATAGCGTACTGGGCTAAGCGCCATCTCAAAGCGCATGAAATGGCGAGTAAAATGCAATACTAAACTTCTAGGATAAGGCAAACAGAGACCCGATTAGATCATTTTATATTACGGTTAATATAAGAATTCAGAAGAATTCTATCACATTTGTTCAACTTACGTCGCTCCTATTTCAGATAGCTTATTGGGCTAAGCGGCATCTCAAAGCGCATGAAATGACGAGTGAAAGGCACTATTAATCTTCTAGGGTAGGGCGAACAGAGACCCGATTAGATCATTTTATATTACGGTTAATATAAGAATTCAGCGTAATTCTATCACATTTGTTCAACATACGTCTCTCCTATTTCAGATAGCGTACTGGGCTTGGCGGCATCTTAAAGCGCGTGGAAGGGCGAGTAAAATGCACTTCTAAACTTCTATGATAGGGCAATCAGAGTCCCATTTAGATCATTTTATATTTTGTTTAATATAAGATTTCAGGGAAATTCTATCACGTTTGTTCAATTTACGTCTCTCCTATTTCAGATAGCGTACTGGGCTAGGCGGCATCTTAAAGCGCGAGAAATGGCGAGTAAAATGCACTATTAAACTTCTATGATAGGGCAATCAGAGACCCGATTAGATCATTTTATATTTTGTTTAATATAAGAATTCAGCGAAATTCTATCACATTTGTTCAATTTACGTCGCTCCTATTTCAGATAGCGTGTTGGGCTACGCGGAATCTCAAAGCGCATGAAATGGCGAGTATAATGCACTATTAAACTTCTAGGGTAAGGCAAACAGAGCCCCGATTAGATCATTTTATATTACGGTTAATATAAGAATTCAGCGTAATTCTATCACATTTGTTCAACTAACGTCGCTCCTATTTCAGACAGCGTATTGGGCTAAGCGGCATCTCAAAGCGCATGAAATGGCGAGTGAAATGCACTATTAGACTTCTATGGTAGGGCGAACAGAGCCCGATTAGATCATTTTACATTAAGGTTAATATAAGAATTCACGGAAATTCTATCACATTTGTTCAATTTACGTCGCTCCTATTTCAGATAGCGTGTTGGGCTACGCGGAATCTCAAAGCGCATGAAATGGCGAGTATAATGCACTATTAAACTTCTAGGGTAAGGCAAACAGG
The DNA here is from genome assembly GCA_916610135.2 of Macropis europaea. Lineage (NCBI taxonomy): Eukaryota > Metazoa > Arthropoda > Insecta > Hymenoptera > Melittidae > Macropis > Macropis europaea. Next base: position 29,851 of record CAKAJE020000614.1, on the reverse strand, counting down.
GACCCGATGAGATCATTTTATATTGTGGTTAATTTAAGAATTCAGCGAAATTTCATCACATTTGATCAATTTACGTCGCTCCTATTTCAGATAGCGTACTGGGCAAAGCGACATCTCAAAGCGTATAAAATGGCGAATAAAATACACTATTAAACTTCTAGGGTAGGGCAAACAGAGACCCGATTAGATCATTTTATATTTTGGTTAATATAAGAATTCAGCGAAATTCTATCACATTCGTTCAATTTTCGTCGCTCCTATTTCAGATAGCGTATTGAACTAAGCGCCATCTCATAGCGCATGAAATGGCGAGTAAAATGCACTATTAAACTTCTATGATAGGGCTCTCAGAGACCCGATTAGATCATTTTATATTTTCGTTAATATAACAATCCAGCGAAATTCTATCACATTCGTTCAATTTACGTCGCTCCTATTTCAGATAGCGTATTGGGCTAAGCGGCATCTGAAAGCGCACGAAATGACGAGAGAAATGCACTATTAAACTTCTTGGGTAGGGCAAACAGAGACCCGATTAGATCATTTTATATTATGGTTAATTTAAGAATTCAGCCAAATTCTATCACATTTGTTCAATTTACATCGCTCCTATTTCAGATATCGTATTGGGCTAAGCGGCAACTCAAAGCGCATGAAATGACGAGGGAAATGCAGTATTAAGCTTCTAGGGTAGGGCGAACTGGGAGCCGATTAGATCATTTTACAAAAAGGTTAATATAAGAATTCAGGGAAATTCTATCACATTTGTTCAATTTACGTCGCTCCGATTTCAGATAGCGTATTGGGCTAAGCGGCATCTCAAAGCGCATGAAATGGCGAGCAAAATGCACTGCTAAACCTGTAGGGTAGGGCAAACAGAGACCCGATTAGATCATTTTATATTATGGTTAATTTAAGAATTCAGCCAAATTCTATCACATTTGTTCAATTTACGTCGCTCCTACTTCCGATAGCGTGTTGGGCTAAGCGGCATCTCAAAGCGCATGAAATGGCGAGTAAAATGCACTATTACACTTCTAGGATAAGGCAAACAGAGTCCCGATTAGATAATTTTATATTACGGTTAATATAATAATTCAGCGTAACTCTATCACATTTGTTCAATTTACGTCGCTGATATTTCGGATAGCGTATTGGTCTAAGCGGCATCTCAAAGCGCAAGAAATGGCGAGTAAAATGCACTATTAAACTTCTAGGGTAGGGCAAACAGAGACCCGACAAGGTCATTTTATATTACGGTTAATTTAAGAATTCAGCGAAACTCCATCATATTTGTTCAATTTACGTCGCTCTTATTTCAGATAGCGTATTGGGCTAAGCGGCATCTCAATGCGCATGAAATGGCGAGTAAAATGCACTATTAAACTTCTCGGATAAGGCACACAGGGACCCGATTAGATCATTTTATATTACGAATAATATAAGAATTCAGCGTAATTCTATCACATTTGTTCAACTTACGTCGCTCCTATTTCAGATAGCGTACTGGGCTAGGCGGTATCTTGAAGCGCGTGCATTGGCGAGTAAAATGCACTATTAAACTTCTATGATAGGGCAATCAGAGACCCGATTAGATCATTTTATATTTTGTTTAATATAAGAATTCAGCGAAATTCTATCACAATTGTTCTATTTACGTCGCTCCTATTTCAGATTGCTTATTGGGCTAAGCGGCATCTCAAAGCGCATGAAATGACGAGTGAAATGCACTAGTAATCTTCTAGGGTAGGGCGAACAGAGACCCGATTAGATCATTTTATATTACGGTTAATATAAGAATTCAGCGTAATTCTATCACATTTGTTCAACATACGTCGCTCCTATTTCAGATAGTGTACTGGGCTATGCGGCATCGTAAAGCGCGTGGAAGGGCGAGTAAAATGCACTACTAAACTTCTATGATAGGGCAATCAGAGTCCCGTTTAGATCATTTTATATTTTGTTTAATATAAGATTTCAGGAAAATTCTATCATATTTGTTCAATTTACGTCGCTCTTATTTCAGATAGCGTATTGGGCTAAGCGGCATCTCAATGCGCATGAAATGGCGAGTAAAATGCACTATTAACCTTCTAGGATAAGGCAAACAGAGACCCGATTAGATCATTTTATATTACGGTTAATATAAGAATTCAGCGTAATTCTATCACATTTGTTCAATTTACGTCGCTCCTATTTCAGATAGCGTATTGGGCTAAGCGGCATCTCAAAGCGCATGAAATGGCGAGCAAAATGCACTGCTAAACCTGTAGGGTAGGGCAAACAGAGACCCGATTAGATCATTTTATATTATGGTTAATTTAAGAATTCAGCCAAATTCTATCACATTTGTTCAATTTACGTCGCTCCTACTTCCGATAGCGTGTTGGGCTAAGCGGCATCTCAAAGCGCATGAAATGGCGAGTAAAATGCACTATTACACTTCTAGGATAAGGCAAACAGAGTCCCGATTAGATAATTTTATATTACGGTTAATATAATAATTCAGCGTAACTCTATCACATTTGTTCAATTTACGTCGCTCCTATTTCAGATAGCGTACTGGGCTAGGCGGAATCTTGAAGCGCGTGCATTGGCGAGTAAAATGCACTATTAAACTTCTATGATAGGGCAATCAGAGACCCGATTAGATCATTTTATATTACGGTTAATATAAGAATTCAGCGTAATTCTATCACATTTGTTCAATTTACGTCGCTCCTATTTCAGATAGCGTATTGGGCTAAGCGGCATCTCAAAGCGCATGAAATGGCGAGCAAAATGCACTGCTAAACCTGTAGGGTAGGGCAAACAGAGACCCGATTAGATCATTTTATATTATGGTTAATTTATAGAATTCAGCCAAATTCTATCACATTTGTTCAATTTACGTCGCTCCTACTTCCGATAGCGTGTTGGGCTAAGCGGCATCTCAAAGCGCATGAAATGGCGAGTAAAATGCACTATTACACTTCTAGGATAAGGCAAACAGAGTCCCGATTAGATAATTTTATATTACGGTTAATATAATAATTCAGCGTAACTCTATCACATTTGTTCAATTTACGTCGCTGATATGTCAGATAGCGTATTGGTCTAAGCGGCATCTCAAAGCGCAAGAAATGGCGAGTAAAATGCACTATTAAACTTCTAGGGTAGGGCAAACAGAGACCCGACAAGGTCATTTTATATTACGGTTAATATAAGACTTCAGTGTAATTCTATTACATTTGTTCAATTTACGTCGCTGATATTTCAGATAGCGTATTGGGCTAAGCGGCATCTCAAAGCGCATGAAATGGCGAGTAAAATGCACTGCTAAACCTGTAGGGTAGGGCAAACAGAGACCCGATTAGATCATTTTATATTATGGTTAATTTAAGAATTCAGCCAAATTCTATCACATTTGTTCAATTTACATCGCTCCTATTTCAGATATCGTATTGGGCTAAGCGGCAACTCAAAGCGCATGAAATGACGAGGGAAATGCAGTATTAAACTTCTAGGGTAGGGCGAACAGGGAGCCGATTAGATCATTTTACAATAAGGTTAATATAAGAATTCAGGGAAATTCTATCACATTTGTTCAATTTACGTCGCTCCTATTTCAGATAGCGTATTGGGCTAAGCGGCATCTCAAAGCGCATGAAATGGCGAGCAAAATGCACTGCTAAACCTGTAGGGTAGGGCAAACAGAGACCCGATTAGATCATTTTATATTATGGTTAATTTAAGAATTCAGCCAAATTCTATCACATTTGTTCAATTTACGTCGCTCCTACTTCCGATAGCGTGTTGGGCTAAGCGGCATCTCAAAGCGCATGAAATGGCGAGTAAAATGCACTATTACACTTCTAGGATAAGGCAAACAGAGTCCCGATTAGATAATTTTATATTACGGTTAATATAATAATTCAGCGTAATTCTATCACATTTGTTCAACTTACGTCGCTCCTATTTCAGATAGCGTACTGGGCTAGGCGGCATCTTAAAGCGCGTGAAATGTCGAGTAAAATGCACTACTAAACTTCTATGATAGGGCAATCAGAGAGCCGATTAGATCATTTTATATTTTGGTTAATATAAGAATTCAGCTAAATTCTATCACATTTGTTCAATTTACGTCGCTCCTATTGCAGATATCGTATTGGGCTAAGCGGCATCTCAAAGCGCATGAAATGACGAGTGAAATGCCCTAGTAATCTTCTAGGGTAGGGCGAACAGAGACCCGATTAGATCATTTTATATTACGGTTAATATAAGAATTCAGCGTAATTCTATCACATTTGTTCAATTTACATCGCTCCTATTTCAGATATCGCATTGGGATAAGCGGCAACTCAAAGCGCATGATATGACGAGTGAAATGCAGTATTAAACTTCTAGGGTAGGGCGAACAGAGACCCGATTAGATCATTTTACATTAAGGTTAATATAAGAATTCAGCGTAATTCTATCACATTTGTTCAACATACGTCGCTCCTATTTCAGATAGTGTACTGGGCTATGCGGCACCGTAAAGCGCGTGGAAGGGCGAGTAAAATGCACTACTAAACTTCTATGATAGGGCAATCAGAGTCCCGTTTAGATCATTTTATATTTTGTTTAATATAAGATTTCAGGGAAATTCTATCACATTTGTTCAATTTATATCGCTCCTATTTCAGATAGCGTATTGGGCTAAGCGGCATCTCAAAGCGCATGAAATGACGAGAGAAATGCACTATTAAACTTCTTGGGTAGGGCAAACAGAGACCCGATTACATCATTTTATATTATGGTTAATTTAAGAATTCAGCAAAATTCTATCACATTTGTTCAATTTACGTCGCTCCTATTTCAGATAGCGTACTGGGCTAGGCGGCATCTTAAAGCGCGTGAAATGGCGAGTAAAATGCACTATTAAACTTCTATGATAGGGCAATCAGAGACCCGATTAGATGATTTTATATTTTGGTTAATATAAGAATTCAGCGAAATTCTATCACATTTGTTCGATTTACGTCGCTCCTATTGCAGATATCGTATTGGGCTAAGCGGCATCTCAAAGCGCATGAAATGGCGAGTAAAATGCACTGCTAAACTTCTAGGGTAGGGCAAACAGAGACCCGATTAGATCATTTCATATTATGGTTTATTTAAGAATTCAGAAAAATTCTATCATATTTGTTCAATTTACGTCGCTCCTATTTCAGATAGCTTATTGGGCTAAGAGGCATCTCAAAGCGCATAAAATGACGAGTGAAATGCACTATTAAACATCTAGGATAAGGCAAACAGAGACCCGATTAGATCATTTTATATTACGGTTAATATAAGAATGCAGCGTAATTCTATCACATTTGTTCAATTTACATCGCTCCTATTTCAGATATCGTATTGGGCTAAGCGGCATCTCAAAGCGCATGAAATGACGAGAGAAATGCACTATTAAACTTCTAGGGTAGGGTGAACAGAGACTTGATTAGATCATTTTACATTAATGTTAATATGAGAATTCACGGAAATTCTATCACATTTGTTCAATTTACGTCGCTCCTATTTCAGATAGCGTACTGGGCTAGGCGGCATCTCAAAGCGCATGAAATGACGAGTGAAATGCAATATTAAACTTCTAGGCTAGGGCGAACAGAGACCCGATCAGTTCATTTTACATTATGGTTAATAAGAGAATTCAGCGAAATTCTATCACATTTGTTCAACTTACGTCGCTCCTATTTCAGACAGCGTATTGGGCTAAGCGGCATCTCAAAGCGCATGAAATGGCGAGTGAAATGCACTATTAAAGTTCTAGGGTAGGGCAAACAGAGACCCGATTAGATCATTTTATATTATGGTTAATTTAAGAATTCAGCGAAATTCTATCACATTTGTTCAATTTATATCGCTCCTATTTCAGATAGCGTATTGGGCTAAGCGGCAGCTCAAAGCGCATGAAATGGCGAGTAAAATGTACTATTAAACTTCTATGATAGGGCAATCAGAGACCCGATTAGATCATTTTATATTTTGTTTAATATAAGAATTCAGCGAAATTCTATCACAATTGCTCTATTTACGTCGCTCCTATTTCAGATAGCGTATTGAACTAAGCGCCATCTCATAGCGCATGAAATGGCGAGTAAAATGCACTATTAAACTTCTATGATAGGGCTCTCAGAGACCCGATTAGATCATTTTATATTTTCGTTAATATAAGAATCCAGCGAAATTCTATCACATTCGTTCAATTTACGTCGCTCCTATTTCAGATAGCGTATTGGGCTAAGCGGCATCTGAAAGCGCACGAAATGACGAGAGAAATGCACTATTAAACTTCTTGGGTAGGGCAAACAGAGACCCGATTAGATCATTTTATATTATGGTTAATTTAAGAATTCAGCCAAATTCTATCACATTTGTTCAATTTACATCGCTCCTATTTCAGATATCGTATTGGGCTAAGCGGCAACTCAAAGCGCATGAAATGACGAGGGAAATGCAGTATTAAGCTTCTAGGGTAGGGCGAACAGGGAGCCGATTAGATCATTTTACAAAAAGGTTAATATAAGAATTCAGGGAAATTCTATCACATTTGTTCAATTTACGTCGCTCCGATTTCAGATAGCGTATTGGGCTAAGCGGCATCTCAAAGCGCATGAAATGGCGAGCAAAATGCACTGCTAAACCTGTAGGGTAGGGCAAACAGAGACCCGATTAGATCATTTTATATTATGGTTAATTTAAGAATTCAGCCAAATTCTATCACATTTGTTCAATTTACGTCGCTCCTACTTCCGATAGCGTGTTGGGCTAAGCGGCATCTCAAAGCGCATGAAATGGCGAGTAAAATGCACTATTACACTTCTAGGATAAGGCAAACAGAGTCCCGATTAGATAATTTTATATTACGGTTAATATAATAATTCAGCGTAACTCTATCATATTTGTTCAATTTACGTCGCTGATATTTCGGATAGCGTATTGGTCTAAGCGGCATCTCAAAGCGCAAGAAATGGCGAGTAAAATGCACTATTAAACTTCTAGGGTAGGGCAAACAGAGACCCGACAAGGTCATTTTATATTACGGTTAATTTAAGAATTCAGCGAAACTCCATCATATTTGTTCAATTTACGTCGCTCTTATTTCAGATAGCGTATTGGGCTAAGCGGCATCTCAATGCGCATCAAATGGCGAGTAAAATGCACTATTAAACTTCTAGGATAAGGCAAACAGAGACCCGATTAGATCATTTTATATTACGGTTAATATAAGAATTCAACGTAATTCTATCACATTTGTTCAACTTACGTCGCTCCTATTTCAGATAGCGTACTGGGCTAGGCGGCATCTTAAAGCGCGTGAAATGTCGAGTAAAATGCACTACTAAACTTCTATGATAGGGCAATCAGAGAGCCGATTAGATCATTTTATATTTTGGTTAATATAAGAATTCAGCGAAATTCTATCACATTTGTTCAATTGTCGTCGCTCCTATTGCAGATATCGTATTGGGCTAAGCGGCATCTCAAAGCGCATGAAATGACGAGTGAAATGCCCTAGTAATCTTCTAGGGTAGGGCGAACAGAGACCCGATTAGATCATTTTATATTACGGTTAATATAAGAATTCAGCGTAATTCTATCACATTTGTTCAATTTACATCGCTCCTATTTCAGATATCGCATTGGGATAAGCGGCAACTCAAAGCGCATGATATGACGAGTGAAATGCAGTATTAAACTTCTAGGGTAGGGCGAACAGAGACCCGATTAGATCATTTTACATTAAGGTTAATATAAGAATTCAGGGAAATTCTATCACATTTGTTCAATTTACGTCGCTCCTATTTCAGATAGCGTATTGGGCTAAGCGGCATCTCAAACCGCATGGAATGGCCAGTAAAATGCACTATTAAACTTCTAGGGTAGGGCAAACAGAGACCCGATAAGATCATTTTATATTATGGTTAATTTAAGAATTCAGCGATACTCTATCATATTTGTTCAATTTACGTCGCTCCTATTTCAGATAGCGTATTGGGCTAAGCGGCATCTCAATGCGCATGAAATGGCGAGTAAAATGCACTATTAAACTTCTCGGATAAGGCACACAGGGACCCGATTAGATCATTTTATATTACGAATAATATAAGAATTCAGCGTAATTCTATCACATTTGTTCAACTTACGTCGCTCCTATTTCAGATAGCGTACTGGGCTAGGCGGAATCTTGAAGCGCGTGCATTGGCGAGTAAAATGCACTATTAAACTTCTATGATAGGGCAATCAGAGACCCGATTAGATCATTTTATATTTTGTTTAATATAAGAATTCAGCGAAATTCTATCACAATTGTTCTATTTACGTCGCTCCTATTTCAGATTGCTTATTGGGCTAAGCGGCATCTCAAAGCGCATGAAATGACGAGTGAAATGCACTAGTAATCTTCTAGGGTAGGGCGAACAGAGACCCGATTAGATCATTTTATATTACGGTTAATATAAGAATTCAGCGTAATTCTATCACATTTGTTCAACATACGTCGCTCCTATTTCAGATAGTGTACTGGGCTATGCGGCATCGTAAAGCGCGTGGAAGGGCGAGTAAAATGCACTACTAAACTTCTATGATAGGGCAATCAGAGTCCCGTTTAGATCATTTTATATTTTGTTTAATATAAGATTTCAGGAAAATTATATCATATTTGTTCAATTTACGTCGCTCTTATTTCAGATAGCGTATTGGGCTAAGCGGCATCTCAATGCGCATGAAATGGCGAGTAAAATGCACTATTAACCTTCTAGGATAAGGCAAACAGAGACCCGATTAGATCATTTTATATTACGGTTAATATAAGAATTCAGCGTAATTCTATCACATTTGTTCAATTTACGTCGCTCCTATTTCAGATAGCGTATTGGGCTAAGCGGCATCTCAAAGCGCATGAAATGGCGAGCAAAATGCACTGCTAAACCTGTAGGGTAGGGCAAACAGAGACCCGATTAGATCATTTTATATTATGGTTAATTTAAGAATTCAGCCAAATTCTATCACATTTGTTCAATTTACGTCGCTCCTACTTCCGATAGCGTGTTGGGCTAAGCGGCATCTCAAAGCGCATGAAATGGCGAGTAAAATGCACTATTACACTTCTAGGATAAGGCAAACAGAGTCCCGATTAGATAATTTTATATTACGGTTAATATAATAATTCAGCGTAACTCTATCACATTTGTTCAATTTACGTCGCTCCTATTTCAGATAGCGTACTGGGCTAGGCGGAATCTTGAAGCGCGTGCATTGGCGAGTAAAATGCACTATTAAGCTTCTATGATAGGGCAATCAGAGACCCGATTAGATCATTTTATATTTTGTTTAATATAATAATTCAGCGTAACTCTATCACATTTGTTCAATTTACGTCGCTGATATTTCAGATAGCGTATTGGTCTAAGCGGCATCTCAAAGCGCAAGAAATGGCGAGTAAAATGCACTATTAAACTTCTAGGGTAGGGCAAACAGAGACCCGACAAGGTCATTTTATATTACGGTTAATATAAGACTTCAGTGTAATTCTATTACATTTGTTCAATTTACGTCGCTGATATTTCAGATAGCGTATTGGGCTAAGCGGCATCTCAAAGCGCATGAAATGGCGAGTAAAATGCACTGCTAAACCTGTAGGGTAGGGCAAACAGAGACCCGATTAGATCATTTTATATTATGGTTAATTTAAGAATTCAGCCAAATTCTATCACATTTGTTCAATTTACATCGCTCCTATTTCAGATATCGTATTGGGCTAAGCGGCAACTCAAAGCGCATGAAATGACGAGGGAAATGCAGTATTAAACTTCTAGGGTAGGGCGAACAGGGAGCCGATTAGATCATTTTACAATAAGGTTAATATAAGAATTCAGGGAAATTCTATCACATTTGTTCAATTTACGTCGCTCCTATTTCAGATAGCGTATTGGGCTAAGCGGCATCTCAAAGCGCATGACATGGCGAGCAAAATGCACTGCTAAACCTGTAGGGTAGGGCAAACAGAGACCCGATTAGATCATTTTATATTATGGTTAATTTAAGAATTCAGCCAAATTCTATCACATTTGTTCAATTTACGTCGCTCCTACTTCCGATAGCGTGTTGGGCTAAGCGGCATCTCAAAGCGCATGAAATGGCGAGTAAAATGCACTATTACACTTCTAGGATAAGGCAAACAGAGTCCCGATTAGATAATTTTATATTACGGTTAATATAATAATTCAGCGTAATTCTATCACATTTGTTCAACTTACGTCGCTCCTATTTCAGATAGCGTACTGGGCTAGGCGGAATCTTGAAGCGCGTGCATTGGCGAGTAAAATGCACTACTAAACTTCTATGATAGGGCAATCAGAGACCCGATTAGATCATTTTATATTTTGTTCAATATAAGAATTCAGCGAAATTCTATCACAATTGTTCTATTTACGTCGCTCCTATTTCAGATTGCTTATTGGGCTAAGCGGCATCTCAAAGCGCATGAAATGACGAGTGAAATGCACTAGTAATCTTCTAGGGTAGGGCGAACAGAGACCCGATTAGATCATTTTATATTACGGTTAATATAAGAATTCAGCGTAATTCTATCACATTTGTTCAACATACGTCGCTCCTATTTCAGATAGTGTACTGGGCTATGCGGCATCGTAAAGCGCGTGGAAGGTCGAGTAAAATGCACTACTAAACTTCTATGATAGGGCAATCAGAGTCCCGTTTAGATCATTTTATATTTTGATTAATATAAGATTTCAGGAAAATTCTATCATATTTGTTCAATTTACGTCGCTCTTATTTCAGATAGCGTATTGGGCTAAGCGGCATCTCAATGCGCATGAAATGGCGAGTAAAATGCACTATTAAACTTCTAGGATAAGGCAAACAGAGACCCGATTAGATCATTTTATATTACGGTTAATATAAGAATTCAGCGTAATTCTATCACATTTGTTCAATTTACGTCGCTCCTATTTCTGATAGCGTATTGGGCTAAGCGGCATCTCAAAGCGCATGAAATGGCGAGCAAAATGCACTGCTAAACCTGTAGGGTAGGGCAAACAGAGACCCGATTAGATCATTTTATATTATGGTTAATTTATAGAATTCAGCCAAATTCTATCACATTTGTTCAATTTACGTCGCTCCTACTTCCGATAGCGTGTTGGGCTAAGCGGCATCTCAAAGCGCATGAAATGGCGAGTAAAATGCACTATTACACTTCTAGGATAAGGCAAACAGAGTCCCGATTAGATAATTTTATATTACGGTTAATATAATAATTCAGCGTAACTCTATCACATTTGTTCAATTTACGTCGCTGATATTTCAGATAGCGTATTGGTCTAAGCGGCGTCTCAAAGCGCAAGAAATGGCGAGTAAAATGCACTATTAAACTTCTAGGGTAGGGCAAACAGAGACCCGACAAGGTCATTTTATATTACGGTTAATTTAAGAATTCAGCGAAACTCCATCATATTTGTTCAATTTACGTCGCTCTTATTTCAGATAGCGTATTGGGCTAAGCGGCATCTCAATGCGCATCAAATGGCGAGTAAAATGCACTATTAAACTTCTAGGATAAGGCAAACAGAGACCCGATTAGATCATTTTATATTACGGTTAATATAAGAATTCAACGTAATTCTATCATATTTGTTCACTTTACGTCGCTCCTATTTCAGATAGCGTATTGGGCTAAGCGGCATCTCAATGCGCATGAAATGGCGAGTAAAATGCACTATTAAACTTCTCGGATAAGGCACACAGGGACCCGATTAGATCATTTTATATTACGGTTAATATAAGAATTCAACGTAATTCTATCATATTTGTTCAATTTACGTCGCTCCTATTTCAGATAGCGTATTGGGCTAAGCGGCATCTCAATGCGCATGAAATGGCGAGTAAAATGCACTATTAAACTTCTCGGATAAGGCACACAGGGACCCGATTAGATCATTTTATATTACGGTTAATATAAGAATTCAGCGTAATTCTATCACATTTGTTCAACTTACGTCGCTCCTATTTCAGATAGCGTACTGGGCTAGGCGGAATCTTGAAGCGCGTGCATTGGCGAGTAAAATGCACTATTAAACTTCTATGATAGGGCAATCAGAGACCCGATTAGATCATTTTATATTTTGTTTAATATAATAATTCAGCGTAACTCTATCACATTTGTTCAATTTACGTCGCTGATATTTCAGATAGCGTATTGGTCTAAGCGGCATCTCAAAGCGCAAGAAATGGCGAGTAAAATGCACTATTAAACTTCTAGGGTAGGGCAAACAGAGACCCGACAAGGTCATTTTATATTACGGTTAATATAAGACTTCAGTGTAATTCTATTACATTTGTTCAATTTACGTCGCTGATATTTCAGATAGCGTATTGGGCTAAGCGGCATCTCAAAGCGCATGAAATGGCGAGTAAAATGCACTGCTAAACCTGTAGGGTAGGGCAAACAGAGACCCGATTAGATCATTTTATATTATGGTTAATTTAAGAATTCAGCCAAATTCTATCACATTTGTTCAATTTACATCGCTCCTATTTCAGATATCGTATTGGGCTAAGCGGCAACTCAAAGCGCATGAAATGACGAGGGAAATGCAGTATTAAACTTCTAGGGTAGGGCGAACAGGGAGCCGATTAGATCATTTTACAATAAGGTTAATATAAGAATTCAGGGAAATTCTATCACATTTGTTCAATTTACGTCGCTCCTATTTCAGATAGCGTATTGCGCTAAGCGGCATCTCAAAGCGCATCAAATGGCGAGCAAAATGCACTGCTAAACCTGTAGGGTAGGGCAAACAGAGACCCGATTAGATCATTTTATATTATGGTTAATTTAAGAATTCAGCCAAATTCTATCACATTTGTTCAATTTACGTCGCTCCTACTTCCGATAGCGTGTTGGGCTAAGCGGCATCTCAAAGCGCATGAAATGGCGAGTAAAATGCACTATTACACTTCTAGGATAAGGCAAACAGAGTCCCGATTAGATAATTTTATATTACGGTTAATATAATAATTCAGCGTAATTCTATTACATTTGTTCAACTTACGTCGCTCCTATTTCAGATAGCGTACTGGGCTAGGCGGCATCTTAAAGCGCGTGAAATGTCGAGTAAAATGCACTACTAAACTTCTATGATAGGGCAATCAGAGAGCCGATTAGATCATTTTATATTTTGGTTAATATAAGAATTCAGCTAAATTCTATCACATTTGTTCAATTTACGTCGCTCCTATTGCAGATATCGTATTGGGCTAAGCGGCATCTCAAAGCGCATGAAATGACGAGTGAAATGCCCTAGTAATCTTCTAGGGTAGGGCGAACAGAGACCCGATTAGATCATTTTATATTACGGTTAATATAAGAATTCAGCGTAATTCTATCACATTTGTTCAATTTACATCGCTCCTATTTCAGATATCGCATTGGGATAAGCGGCAACTCAAAGCGCATGATATGACGAGTGAAATGCAGTATTAAACTTCTAGGGTAGGGCGAACAGGGACCCGATTAGATCATTTTACGTTAAGGTTAATATAAGAATTCAGGGAAATTCTATCACATTTGTTCAATTTACGTCGCTCCTATTTCAGATTGCGTATTGGGCTAAGCGGCATCTCAAACCGCATGGAATGGCGAGTAAAATGCACTATTAAACTTCTAGGGTAGCGCAAACAGAGACCCGATAAGATCATTTTATATTATGGTTAATTTAAGAATTCAGCGAAACTCTATCATATTTGTTCAATTTACGTCGCTCCTATTTCAGATAGCGTATTGGGCTAAGCGGCATCTCAATGCGCATGAAATGGCGAGTAAAATGCACTATTAAACTTCTCGGATAAGGCACACAGGGACCCGATTAGATCATTTTATATTACGGTTAATATAAGAATTCAGCGTAATTCTATCACATTTGTTCAACTTACGTCGCTCCTATTTCAGATAGCGTACTGGGCTAGGCGGAATCTTGAAGCGCGTGCATTGGCGAGTAAAATGCACTATTAAACTTCTATGATAGGGCAATCAGAGACCCGATTAGATCATTTTATATTTTGTTTAATATAAGAATTCAGCGAAATTCTATCACAATTGTTCTATTTACGTCGCTCCTATTTCAGATTGCTTATTGGGCTAAGCGGCATCTCAAAGCGCATGAAATGACGAGTGAAATGCACTAGTAATCTTCTAGGGTAGGGCGAACAGAGACCCGATTAGATCATTTTATATTACGGTTAATATAAGAATTCAGCGTAATTCTATCACATTTGTTCAACATACGTCGCTCCTATTTCAGATAGTGTACTGGGCTATGCGGCATCGTAAAGCGCGTGGAAGGGCGAGTAAAATGCACTACTAAACTTCTATGATAGGGCAATCAGAGTCCCGTTTAGATCATTTTATATTTTGTTTAATATAAGATTTCAGGAAAATTCTATCATATTTGTTCAATTTACGTCGCTCTTATTTCAGATAGCGTATTGGGCTAAGCGGCATCTTAATGCGCATGAAATGGCGAGTAAAATGCACTATTAAACTTCTAGGATAAGGCAAACAGAGACCCGATTAGATCATTTTATATTACGGTTAATATAAGAATTCAGCGTAATTCTATCGCATTTGTTCAATTTACGTCGCTCCTATTTCAGATAGCGTATTGGGCTAAGCGGCATCTCAAAGCGCATGAAATGGCGAGCAAAATGCACTGCTAAACCTGTAGGGTAGGGCAAACAGAGACCCGATTAGATCATTTTATATTATGGTTAATTTAAGAATTCAGCCAAATTCTATCACATTTGTTCAATTTACGTCGCTCCTACTTCCGATAGCGTGTTGGGCTAAGCGGCATCTCAAAGCGCATGAAATGGCGAGTAAAATGCACTATTACACTTCTAGGATAAGGCAAACAGAGTCCCGATTAGATAATTTTATACTACGGTTAATATAATAATTCAGCGTAACTCTATCACATTTGTTCAATTTACGTCGCTGATATTTCAGATAGCGTATTGGTCTAAGCGGCATCTCAAAGCGCAAGAAATGGCGAGTAAAATGCACTATTAAACTTCTAGGGTAGGGCAAACAGAGACCCGACAAGGTCATTTTATATTACGGTTAATTTAAGAATTCAGCGAAACTCCTTCATATTTGTTCAATTTACGTCGCTCTTATTTCAGATAGCGTATTGGGCTAAGCGGCATCTCAATGCGCATCAAATGGCGAGTAAAATGCACTATTAAACTTCTAGGATAAGGCAAACAGAGACCCGATTAGATCATTTTATATTACGGTTAATATAAGAATTCAACGTAATTCTATCACATTTGTTCAATTTACGTCGCTCCTATTGCAGATATCGTATTGGGCTAAGCGGCATCTCAAAGCGCATGAAATGACGAGTGAAATGCCCTAGTAATCTTCTAGGGTAGGGCGAACAGAGACCCGATTAGATCATTTTATATTACGGTTAATATAAGAATTCAGCGTAATTCTATCACATTTGTTCAATTTACATCGCTCCTATTTCAGATATCGCATTGGGATAAGCGGCAACTCAAAGCGCATGATATGACGAGTGAAATGCAGTATTAAACTTCTAGGGTAGGGCGAACAGAGACCCGATTAGATCATTTTACATTAAGGTTAATATAAGAATTCAGGGAAATTCTATCACATTTGTTCAATTTACGTCGCTCCTATTTCAGATAGCGTATTGGGCTAAGCGGCATCTCAAACCGCATGGAATGGCGAGTAAAATGCACTATTAAACTTCTAGGGTAGGGCAAACAGAGACCCGATAAGATCATTTTATATTATGGTTAATTTAAGAATTCAGCGAAACTCTATCATATTTGTTCAATTTACGTCGCTCCTATTTCAGATAGCGTATTGGGCTAAGCGGCATCTCAATGCGCATGAAATGGCGAGTAAAATGCACTATTAAACTTCTCGGATAAGGCACACAGGGACCCGATTAGATCATTTTATATTACGGTTAATATAAGAATTCAGCGTAATTCTATCACATTTGTTCAACTTACGTCGCTCCTATTTCAGATAGCGTACTGGGCTAGGCGGAATCTTGAAGCGCGTGCATTGGCGAGTAAAATTCACTATTAAACTTCTATGATAGGGCAGTCAGAGACCCGATTAGATCATTTTATATTTTGTTTAATATAAGAATTCAGCGAAATTCTATCACAATTGTTCTATTTACGTCGCTCCTATTTCAGATTGCTTATTGGGCTAAGCGGCATCTCAAAGCGCATGAAATGACGAGTGAAATGCACTAGTAATCTTCTAGGGTAGGGCGAACAGAGACCCGATTAGATCATTTTATATTACGGTTAATATAAGAATTCAGCGTAATTCTATCACATTTGTTCAACATACGTCGCTCCTATTTCAGATAGTGTACTGGGCTATGCGGCATCGTAAAGCGCGTGGAAGGGCGAGTAAAATGCACTACTAAACTTCTATGATAGGGCAATCAGAGTCCCGTTTAGATCATTTTATATTTTGTTTAATATAAGATTTCAGGGAAATTCTATCATATTTGTTCAATTTACGTCGCTCTTATTCCAGATAGCGTATTGGGCTAAGCGGCATCTCAATGCGCATGAAATGGCGAGTAAAATGCACTATTAAACTTCTAGGGTAGGGCAAACATAGACCCGTTTAGATCATTTCATATTACGGTTTATTTAAGAATTCAGAAAAATTCTATCATATTTGTTCAATTTACGTCGCTCCTATTTCAGATAGCTTATTGGGCTAAGAGGCATCTCAAAGCGCATAAAATGACGAGTGAAATGCACTATTAAACATCTAGGATAAGGCAAACAGAGACCCGATTAGATCATTTTATATTACGGTTAATATAAGAATGCAGCGTAATTCTATCACATTTGTTCAATTTACATCGCTCCTATTTCAGATATCGTATTGGGCTAAGCGGCATCTCAAAGCGCATGAAATGACGAGAGAAATGCACTATTAAACTTCTAGGGTAGGGTGAACAGAGACTTGATTAGATCATTTTACATTAATGTTAATATGAGAATTCACGGAAATTCTATCACATTTGTTCAATTTACGTCGCTCCTATTTCAGATAGCGTACTGGGCTAGGCGGCATCTCAAAGCGCATGAAATGACGAGTGAAATGCAATATTAAACTTCTAGGCTAGGGCGAACAGAGACCCGATCAGATCATTTTACATTATGGTTAATAAGAGAATTCAGCGAAATTCTATCACATTTGTTCAATTTATATCGCTCCTATTTCAGATAGCGTATTGGGCTAAGCGGCAGCTCAAAGCGCATGAAATGGCGAGTAAAATGCACTATTAAACTTCTAGGGTAGGGCAAACAGAGACCCGATTAGATCATCTAATATTATGGTTAATTTAAGAATTCAGCAAAATTCTATCACATTTGTTCAATTCACGTCGCTCCTATTTCAGATAGCGTATTGGGCTGAGCGGCATCTCAAAGCGCATGAAATGGCGAGTAAGCTGCACTATTAAAGTTCTAGGGTAGGGCAAACAGAGACCCGATTAGATCATTTTATATTATGGTTAATTTAAGAATTCAGCGAAATTCTATCACATTTGTTCAATTTACGTCGCTCCTATTTCGGATAGCGTATTGGGCTAAGCGGCATCTCAAAGCGCATGAAATTGCGAGTAAAATGCACTATTAAACTTCTAGGGTAGGGCAAACAGAGACCCGATTAGATCATTTTACATTAAGGTTAATATAAGTATTCAGGGAAATTCTATCACATTTGTTCAATTTACGTCGCTCCTATTTCAGATAGCGTATTGGGCTAAGCTGCGTCTCAAAGCGCATGAAATGGCGAGTAAAATGCACTGTTAAACTTCTCGGGTAGGGCAAACAAAGACCCGATTAGATCATTTCATATTATGGTTTATTTAAGAATTCAGAAGAATTCTATCACATTTGGTCAACTTACGTCGCTCCTATTTCAGATAGCTTATTGGGCTAAGCGGCATCTCAAAGCGCATGAAATGACGAGTGAAAGGCACTATTAATCTTCTAGGGTAGGGCGAACAGAGACCCGATTAGATCATTTTATATTACGGTTAATATAAGAATTCAGCGTAATTCTATCACATTTGTTCAACATACGTCTCTCCTATTTCAGATAGCGTACTGGGCTTGGCGGCATCTTAAAGCGCGTGGAAGGGCGAGTAAAATGCACTTCTAAACTTCTATGATAGGGCAATCAGAGTCCCATTTAGATCATTTTATATTTTGTTTAATATAAGATTTCAGGGAAATTCTCTCACGTTTGTTCAATTTACGTCTCTCCTATTTTAGATAGCGTACTGGGCTAGGCGGCATCTTAAAGCGCGTGAAATAGCGAGTAAAATGCCCTATTAAACTTCTATGATAGGGCAATCAGAGACCCGATTAGATCATTTTATATTTTGGTTAATATAAGAATTCTGCGAAATTCTATCACATTTGTTCAATTTACGTCGCTCCTATTCCGGATAGCGTACTGGGCTAGGCGGCATCCTAAAGCGCGTGGTGTGGCGAGTAAAATGCACTATTAATCTTCTATGATAGGGCAATCAGAGACCCGATTAGATCATTTTATATTTTGGTTAATATAAGAATTCTGCGAAATTCTATCACATTTGTTCAATTTACGTCGCTCCTATTTCAGATAGCGTACTGGGCTATGCGGCAACTTAAACCGCGTGGAATGGCGAGTAAAATGCACTATTAAACTTCTTTGATAGGGCAATCAGTGACCCGATTAGATCATTTTATATTATAGTTAATTTAAGAATTCAGCGAAATTCTATCACATTTGTTCAATTTACATCGCTCCTATTTCAGATAGCGTATTGGGCTAAGCGGCATCTCAAAGCGCATGAAGTGGCGAATAAAATTCACTATTAAACTTCTAGGATAAGGCAAACAGAGACCCGATTAGATCATTTTACATTATGGTTAATAAAAGAATTCAGCGAAATTCTATCACATTTGTTCAACTTACGTCGCTCCTATTTTAGATAGCGTACTGGGCTAGGCGGCATCTTACAGCGCGTGGAATGGCGAGTAAAATGCGCTACTAAACTTCTATGATAGGGCAATCAGAGACCCGATTAGATCATTTTATATTTTGTTTAATATAAGATTTCAGGGAAATTGTATCACATTTGTTCAATTTACGTCGCTCCTATTTCAGATAGCGTATTCGGCTAAGCGGCATCTCAAAGCGCATGAAGTGGCGAATAAAATTCACTATTAAACTTCTAGGCTAGGGCAATCAGAGACCCGATCAGATCATTTTACATTATGGTTAATAAAAGAATTCAGCGAAATTCTATCACATTTGTTCAACATACGTCGCTCCTATTTCAGATAGCGTATTGTGCTAAGCGGCATCTCAAAGCGCATGAAACGGCGAGTGAAATGCACCATTAGGCTTCTATGGTAGGGCGAACAGAGACCCGATTAGATCATTTTACATTAAGGTTAATATAAGAATTCACGGAAATTCTATCACATTTGTTCAATTTATGTCGCTCCTATTTCAGATAGCGTATTGGGCTAAGCGGCAGCTCAAAGCGCATGAAATGACGAGTAAACTGCACTATTAAAGTTCTAGGGTAGGGCAAACAGAGACCCGATTAGATCATTTTATATTATGGTTAATTTAATAATACAGCAAGATTCTATCACATTTGTTCAATTTACGTCGCTCCTATTCCGGATAGCGTACTGGGCTAGGCGGCATCCTAAAGCGCGTGGTGTGGCGAGTAAAATGCACTATTAATCTTCTATGGTAGGGCGAACAGAGACCCGATTAGATCATTTTACATTAAGGTTAATATAAGAATTCACGGAAATTCTATCACATTTGTTCAATTAATATCGCTCCTATTTCAGATAGCGTATTGGGCTAAGCGGCAGCTCAAAGCGCATGAAATGACGAGTAAACTGCACTATTAAAGTTCTAGGGTAGGGCAAACAGAGACCCGATTAGATCATTTTACATTAAGGTTAATATAAGAATTCACGGAAATTCTATCACATTTGTTCAATTTACGTCGCTCCTATTTCAGATAGCGTACTGGGCTATGCGGCAACTTAAACCGCGTGGAATGGCGAGTAAAATGCACTATTAAACTTCTTTGATAGGGCAATCAGTGACCCGATTAGATCATTTTATATTATAGTTAATTTAAGAATTCAGCGAAATTCTATCACATTTGTTCAATTTACATCGCTCCTATTTCAGATAGCGTATTGGGCTAAGCGGCATCTCAAAGCGCATGAAGTGGCGAATAAAATTCACTATTAAACTTCTAGGATAAGGCAAACAGAGACCCGATCAGATCATTTTACATTATGGTTAATAAAAGAATTCAGCGAAATTCTATCACATTTGTTCAACATACGTCGCTCCTATTTCAGATAGCGTATTGTGCTAAGCGGCATCTCAAAGCGCATGAAATGGCGAGTGAAATGCACCATTAGACTTCTATGGTAGGGCGAACAGAGACCCGATTTAATCATTTTACATTAAGGTTAATATAAGAATTCACGGAAATTCTATCACATTTGTTCAATTTATATCGCTCCTATTTCAGATAGCGTATTGGGCTAAGCGGCAGCTCAAAGCGCATGAAATGACGAGTAAACTGCACTATTAAAGTTCTAGGGTAGGGCAAACAGAGACCCGATTAGATCATTTTATATTATGGTTAATTTAATAATACAGCAAGATTCTATCACATTTGTTCAATTTACGTCGCTCCTATTCCGGATAGCGTACTGGGCTAGGCGGCATCCTAAAGCGCGTGGTGTGGCGAGTAAAATGCACTATTAATCTTCTATGGTAGGGCGAACAGAGACCCGATTAGATCATTTTACATTAAGGTTAATATAAGAATTCACGGAAATTCTATCACATTTGTTCAATTAATATCGCTCCTATTTCAGATAGCGTATTGGGATATGCGGCAGCTCAAAGCGCATGAAATGACGAGTAAACTGCACTATTAAAGTTCTAGGGTAGGGCAAACAGAGACCCGATTAGATCATTTTATATTATGGTTAATTTAATAATACAGCAAGATTCTATCACATTTGTTCAATTTACGTCGCTCCTATTCCGGATAGCGTACTGGGCTAGGCGGCATCCTAAAGCGCGTGGTGTGGCGAGTAAAATGCACTATTAATCTTCTATGATAGGGCAATCAGAGACCCGATTAGATCATTTTATATTTTGGTTAATATAAGAATTCTGCGAAATTCTATCACATTTGTTCAATTTACGTCGCTCCTATTTCAGATAGCGTACTGGGCTATGCGGCAACTTAAACCGCGTGGAATGGCGAGTAAAATGCACTATTAAACTTCTTTGATAGGGCAATCAGTGACCCGATTAGATCATTTTATATTATAGTTAATTTAAGAATTCAGCGAAATTCTATCACATTTGTTCAATTTACATCGCTCCTATTTCAGATAGCGTATTGGGCTAAGCGGCATCTCAAAGCGCATGAAGTGGCGAATAAAATTCACTATTAAACTTCTAGGATAAGGCAAACAGAGACCCGATTAGATCATTTTACATTATGGTTAATAAAAGAATTCAGCGAAATTCTATCACATTTGTTCAACTTACGTCGCTCCTATTTTAGATAGCGTACTGGGCTAGGCGGCATCTTAAAGCGCGTGGAATGGCGAGTAAAATGCGCTACTAAACTTCTATGATAGGGCAATCAGAGACCCGATTAGATCATTTTATATTTTGTTTAATATAAGATTTCAGGGAAATTGTATCACATTTGTTCAATTTACGTCGCTCCTATTTCAGATAGCGTATTCGGCTAAGCGGCATCTCAAAGCGCATGAAGTGGCGAATAAAATTCACTATTAAACTTCTAGGCTAGGGCGAACAGAGACCCGATCAGATCATTTTACATTATGGTTAATAAAAGAATTCAGCGAAATTCTATCACATTTGTTCAACATACGTCGCTCCTATTTCAGATAGCGTATTGTGCTAAGCGGCATCTCAAAGCGCATGAAACGGCGAGTGAAATGCACCATTAGACTTCTATGGTAGGGCGAACAGAGACCCGATTAGATCATTTTACATTAAGGTTAATATAAGAATTCACGGAAATTCTATCACATTTGTTCAATTTATGTCGCTCCTATTTCAGATAGCGTATTGGGCTAAGCGGCAGCTCAAAGCGCATGAAATGACGAGTAAACTGCACTATTAAAGTTCTAGGGTAGGGCAAACAGAGACCCGATTAGATCATTTTATATTATGGTTAATTTAATAATACAGCAAGATTCTATCACATTTGTTCAATTTACGTCGCTCCTATTCCGGATAGCGTACTGGGCTAGGCGGCATCCTAAAGCGCGTGGTGTGGCGAGTAAAATGCACTATTAATCTTCTATGATAGGGCAATCAGAGACCCGATTAGATCATTTTATATTTTGGTTAATATAAGAATTCTGCGAAATTCTATCACATTTGTTCAATTTACGTCGCTCCTATTTCAGATAGCGTACTGGGCTATGCGGCAACTTAAACCGCGTGGAATGGCGAGTAAAATGCACTATTAAACTTCTTTGATAGGGCAATCAGTGACCCGATTAGATCATTTTATATTATAGTTAATTTAAGAATTCAGCGAAATTCTATCACATTTGTTCAATTTACATCGCTCCTATTTCAGATAGCGTATTGGGCTAAGCGGCATCTCAAAGCGCATGAAGTGGCGAATAAAATTCACTATTAAACTTCTAGGATAAGGCAAACAGAGACCCGATTAGATCATTTTACATTATGGTTAATAAAAGAATTCAGCGAAATTCTATCACATTTGTTCAACTTACGTCGCTCCTATTTTAGATAGCGTACTGGGCTAGGCGGCATCTTAAAGCGCGTGGAATGGCGAGTAAAATGCGCTACTAAACTTCTATGATAGGGCAATCAGAGACCCGATTAGATCATTTTATATTTTGTTTAATATAAGATTTCAGGGAAATTGTATCACATTTGTTCAATTTACGTCGCTCCTATTTCAGATAGCGTATTCGGCTAAGCGGCATCTCAAAGCGCATGAAGTGGCCAATAAAATTCACTATTAAACTTCTAGGCTAGGGCGAACAGAGACCCGATCAGATCATTTTACATTATGGTTAATAAAAGAATTCAGCGAAATTCTATCACATTTGTTCAACATACGTCGCTCCTATTTCAGATAGCGTATTGTGCTAAGCGGCATCTCAAAGCGCATGAAACGGCGAGTGAAATGCACCATTAGACTTCTATGGTAGGGCGAACAGAGACCCGATTAGATCATTTTACATTAAGGTTAATATAAGAATTCACGGAAATTCTATCACATTTGTTCAATTTATGTCGCTCCTATTTCAGATAGCGTATTGGGCTAAGCGGCAGCTCAAAGCGCATGAAATGACGAGTAAACTGCACTATTAAAGTTCTAGGGTAGGGCAAACAGAGACCCGATTAGATCATTTTATATTATGGTTAATTTAATAATACAGCAAGATTCTATCACATTTGTTCAATTTACGTCGCTCCTATTCCGGATAGCGTACTGGGCGAGGCGGCATCCTAAAGCGCGTGGTGTGGCGAGTAAAATGCACTATTAATCTTCTATGATAGGGCAATCAGAGACCCGATTAGATCATTTTATATTTTGGTTAATATAAGAATTCTGCGAAATTCTATCACATTTGTTCAATTTACGTCGCTCCTATTTCAAATAGCGTACTGGGCTATGCGGCAACTTAAACCGCGTGGAATGGCGAGTAAAATGCACTATTAAACTTCTTTGATAGGGCAATCAGTGACCCGATTAGATCATTTTATATTATAGTTAATTTAAGAATTCAGCGAAATTCTATCACATTTGTTAAATTTACATCGCTCCTATTTCAGATAGCGTATTGGGCTAAGCGGCATCTCAAAGCGCATGAAGTGGCGAATAAAATTCACTATTAAACTTCTAGGATAAGGCAAACAGAGACCCGATTAGATCATTTTACATTATGGTTAATAAAAGAATTCAGCGAAATTCTATCACATTTGTTCAACTTACGTCGCTCCTATTTTAGATAGCGTACTGGGCTAGGCGGCATCTTAAAGCGCGTGGAATGGCGAGTAAAATGCGCTACTAAACTTCTATGATAGGGCAATCAGAGACCCGATTAGATCATTTTATATTTGTTTAATATAAGATTTCAGGGAAATTGTATCACATTTGTTCAATTTTACGTCGCTCCTATTTCAGATAGCGTATTCGGCTAAGCGGCATCTCAAGCGCATGAAGTGGCGAATAAAATTCACTATTAAAACTTCTAGGCTAGGGCGAACAGAGACCCGATCAGATCATTTTACATTATGGTTAATAAAAGAATTCAGCGAAATTCTATCACATTTGTTTCAACATACGTCGCTCCTATTTCAGATAGCGTATTGTGCTAAGCGGCATCTCAAAGCGCATGAAACGGCGAGTGAAATGCACCATTAGACTTCTATGGTAGGGCGAACAGAGACCCGATTAGATCATTTTACATTAAGGTTAATATAAGAATTCACGGAAATTCTATCACATTTGTTCAATTTATATCGCTCCTATTTCAGATAGCGTATTGGGCTAAGCGGCTGCTCAAAGCGCATGAAAATGACGAGGTAAACTGCACTATTAAAGTTCTAGGGGTAGGGCAAACAGAGACCCGATTAGATCATTTTATATTATGGTTAATTTAATAATACAGCAAGATTCTATCACATTTGTTCAATTTACGTCGCTCCTATTCCGGATAGCGTACTGGGCTAGGCGGCATCCTAAAGCGCGTGGTGTGGCGAGTAAAATGCACTATTAATCTTCTATGGTAGGGCGAACAGAGACCCGATTAGATCATTTGTACATTAAGGTTAATATAAGAATTCACGGAAATTCTATCACATTTGTTCAATTAATATCGCTCCTATTTCAGATAGCGTATTGGGCTAAGCGGCAGCTCAAAGCGCATGAAATGACGAGGTAAACTGCACTATTAATGTTCTAGGGTAGGGCAAACAGAGACCCGATTAGATCATTTTACATTAAGGTTAATATAAGAATTCACGGAAATTCTATCACATTTGTTCAATTTACGTCGCTCCTATTTCAGATAGCGTACTGGGCTATGCGGCAACTTAAACCGCGTGGAATGGCGAGTAAAATGCACTATTAAACTTCTATGATAGGGCAATCAGTGACCCGATTAGATCATTTTATATTATAGTTAATTTAAGAATTCAGCGAAATTCTATCACATTTGTTCAATTTACATCGCTCCTATTTCAGATAGCGTATTGGGCTAAGCGGCATCTCAAAGCGCATGAAGTGGCGAATAAAATTCACTATTAAACTTCTAGGATAAGGCAAACAGAGACCCGATTAGATCATTTTACATTATGGTTAATAAAAGAATTCAGCGAAATTCTATCACATTTGTTCAACTTACGTCGCTCCTATTTTAGATAGCGTACTGGGCTAGGCGGCATCTTAAAGCGCGTGGAATGGCGAGTAAAATGCGCTACTAAACTTCTATGATAGGGCAATCAGAGACCCGATTAGATCATTTTATATTTTGTTTAATATAAGATTTCAGGGAAATTGTATCACATTTGTTCAATTTACGTCGCTCCTATTTCAGATAGCGTATTCGGCTAAGCGGCATCTCAAAGCGCATGAAGTGGCGAATAAAATTCACTATTAAACTTCTAGGCTAGGGCGAACAGAGACCCGATCAGATCATTTTACATTATGGTTAATAAAAGAATTCAGCGAAATTCTATCACATTTGTTCAACATACGTCGCTCCTATTTCAGATAGCGTATTGTGCTAAGCGGCATCTCAAAGCGCATGAAACGGCGAGTGAAATGCACCATTAGACTTCTATGGTAGGGCGAACAGAGACCCGATTAGATCATTTTACATTAAGGTTAATATAAGAATTCACGGAAATTCTATCACATTTGTTCAATTTATATCGCTCCTATTTCAGATAGCGTATTGGGCTAAGCGGCTGCTCAAAGCGCATGAAATGACGAGTAAACTGCACTATTAAAGTTCTAGGGTAGGGCAAACAGAGACCCGATTAGATCATTTTATATTATGGTTAATTTAAGAACTCAGCGTAATTCTATCACATTTGTTCAATTTACGTCGCTGATATTTCAGATAGCGTATTGGGCTAAGCGGCGTCTCAAAGCGCAAGAAATGGCGAGTAAAATGCACTATTAAACTTCTAGGATAGGGCAAACAGAGACCCGATAAGATCATTTTATATTATGGTTAATTTAAGCATTCAGCGAAACTCTATCATATTTGTTCAATGTACGTCGCTCCTATTGCAGATAGCGTATTGGGCTAAGCGGCATCTCAAAGCGCATGAAATGGCGAGTAAAATGCACTATTAAACTTCTAGGGAAAGGCAAACAGAGACCCGATTAGGTCATTTCATATTACGGTTAATATAAGAATTCAGCGTAAATCTATCATATTTGTTCAATTTACGTCGCTCCTATTTCAGATGCGTATTGGGCTAAGCGGCAAAGCGCATGAAATGGCGAGTAAAATGCACTATTAAACTTCTAGGGTAGGGCAAACAGAGACCCGATTAGATAAATTTATATTACGGTTAATATAAGAATTCAGCGTAATTCTATCACATTTGTTCAACTTACGTCGCTCCTATTTCAGATAGCGTACTGGGCTAGGCGGCATCTTAAAGCGCGTGGAAGGGCGAGTAAAATGCACTACTAAACATCTATGATACGGCAATCAGAGTCCCGATTAGCTCATTTTATATTTTGGTTAATATAAGAATTCAGCGAAATTCTATCAGATTCGTTCAATTTTCGTCGCTCCTATTTCAGATAGCGTATTGAACTAAGCGCCATTTCATAGCGCATGAAATGGCGAGTAAAATGCACTATTAAACTTCTATGATAGGGCTCTCAGAGACCCGATTAGATCATTTTATATTTTCGTTAATATAAGAATCCAGCGAAATTCTATCACATTCGTTCAATTTACGTCGCTCCTATTTCAGATAGCGTATTGGGCTAAGCGGCATCTGAAAGCGCACGAAATGACGAGAGAAATGCACTATTAAACTTCTTGGGTAGGGCAAACAGAGACCCGATTACATCATTTTATATTATGGTTAATTTAGGAATTCAACAAAATTCTGTCACATTTGTTCAATTTACGTCGCTCCTATTTCAGATAGCGTACTGGGCTAGGCGGAATCTTGAAGCGCGTGCATTGGCGAGTAAAATGCACTATTAAACTTCTATGATAGGGCAATCAGAGACCCGATTAGATCATTTTATATTTTGGTTAATATAAGAATTCAGCGAAATTCTATCACATTTGTTCAATTTACGTCGCTCCTACTGCAGATATCGTATTGGGCTAAGCGGCATCTCAAAGCGCATGTAATGGCGAGTAAAATGCACTGCTAAACTTCTAGTGTAGGGCGAACAAAGACCCGAGTAGATCATTTTACATTAAGGTTAATATAAGAATGCAGCGTAATTCTATCACATTTGTTCAATTTACGTCGCTGATATTTCAGCGAGCGTATTGGGCTAAGCGGCATCTCAAACCGCAAGAAATGGCGAGTAAAATGCACTATTAAACTTCTAGGGTAGGGCAAACAGAGACCCGATAAGATCATTTTATATTATGGTTAATTTAAGAATTCAGAAAAATTCTATCACATTTGTTCAATTTACGTCGCTCCTATTTCAGATAGCTTATTGGGCTAAGCGGCATCTCAAAGCGCATGAAATGACGAGAGAAATGTACTATTAAACTTCTTGGGTAGGGCAAACAGAGACCCGATTACATCATTTTATATTATGGTTAATTTAAGAATTCAGCAAAATTCTATCACATTTGTTCAATTTACGTCGCTCCTATTTCAGATAGCGTACTGGGCTAGGCGGCATCTTAAAGCGCGTGAAATGGCGAGTAAAATGCACTATTAAACTTCTATGATAGGGCAATCAGAGACCCGATTAGATCATTTTATATTTTCGTTAATATAAGAATTCAGCGAAATTCTATCACATGTGTTCAATTTACGTCGCTCCTATTGCAGATATCGTATTGGGCTAAGCAGCATCTCAAAGCGCATGAAATGGCGAGTAAAATGCACTGCTAAACTTCTAGGGTAAGGCAAACAGAGACCCGATTTGATCATTTCATATTATGGTTTATTTAAGAATTCAGAAAAATTCTATCATATTTGTTCAATTTACGTCGCTCCTATTTCAGATAGCTTATTGGGCTAAGAGGCATGTCAAAGCGCATGAAATGACGAGTGAAATGCACTATTAAACTTCTAGGATAAGGCAAACAGAGACCCGATTAGATCATTTTATATTACGGTTAATATAAGAATGCAGCGTAATTCTATCACATTTGTTCAATTTACATCGCTCCTATTTCAGATATCGTATTGGGCTAAGCGGCAACTCAAAGCGCCTGAAATGACGAGGGAAATGCAGTATTAAACTTCTAGGGTAGGGCGAACAGGGAGCCGATTAGATCATTTTACAATAAGGTTAATATAAGAATTCAGGGAAATTCTATCACATTTGTTCAATTTACGTCGCTCCTATTTCAGATAGCGTATTGGGCTAAGCGGCATCTCAAATCGCATGAAATGGCGAGTAAGATGCACTGTTAAACTTCTAGGGTACGGCAATCGGAGAGCCGATTAGATCATTTTATATTACGGTTAATATAAGAATTCAGCGTAATTCTATCACATTTGTTCAATTTACGTCACTGATATTTCAGATAGCTTATTGGGCTAAGCGGCAACGCAAAGCGCATGAAATGATGAGTCAAATACACTATTAAACTTCTAGGATAAGGCGAACAGAGACCCGATTAGATCATTTTATATTACGGTTAATATAAGGCTTCAGTGTAATTCTATTACATTTGTTCAATTTACGTCGCTGATATTTCAGATAGCGTATTGGGCTAAGCGGCATCTCAAAGCGCATGAAATGGCGAGTAAAATGTACTGCTAAACCTGTAGGGTAGGGCAAACAGAGACCCGATTAGATAATTTTATATTACGGTTAATATAATAATTCAGCGTAACTCTATCACATTTGTTCAATTTACGTCGCTGATATTTCAGATAGCGTAATGGTCTAAGCGGCATCTCAAAGCGCAAGAAATGGCGAGTAAAATGCACTATTAAACTTCTAGGGTAGGGCAAACAGAGACCCGACAAGGTCATTTTATATTACGGTTCATTTAAGAATTCATCGAAACTCCATCATATTTGTTCAATTTACGTCGCTCTTATTTCAGATAGCGTATTGGGCTAAGCGGCATCTCAATGCGCATCAAATGGCGAGTAAAATGCACTATTAAACTTCTAGGATAAGGCAAACAGAGACCCCGATTAGATCATTTATATTACGGTTAATATAAGAATTCAACGTAATTCCTACACATTTGTTCAACTTACGTCGCTCCTATTTCAGATAGCGTACTGGGCTAGGCGGCATCTTAAAGCGCGTGAAATGTCGAGTAAAATGCACTACTCAACTTCTATGATAGGGCAATCAGAGAGCCGATTAGATCATTTTATATTTTGGTTAATATAAGAATTCAGCGAAATTCTATCACAATTGTTCAATTTACGTCGCTCCTATTGCAGATAGCGTATTGGGCT